>JAQZBX010018169.1:0-25980 GCA_029593785.1 Cabassous unicinctus | reverse complement strand
GAAAATTGAAATGAAACCATTAGATTACAAAATACATTATTTTAAAAAAATGATGTATTATGATCAAGTAGGGTTTACCTCACTAGTGAAAGGAGGTTCTCACATCAGAAAATTTACCAATGTAATTCAGCACATTAATTTACTAAGCAGAAAAATCATATCTCATTCAACAAAGGTAGGAAAATTATTGAATACAATTAAATTTCTATTTATAATACAAATTCTAACAAAATTTGGGATAGAAGAGATATCATTAACTTGTTAAAGGATATTGTGGCAGTTTGAAATTATTTTATGAATCCTCAAAATAGAAAGATTATGTTTTTAAACTAAATCTATTCCTGTGGGTGTGGTACCCTTTGATTGCATTAAATTCAGTTGAGGGGACAATTAGATTACTTGATAAGATTGCTTTTGGGTTTTCAATTGGACTATGTCAGTGGGGCATCATTCATGTTGAGTCTCCACCCTCTTGCTGGTCTGTTAAAAAGGGAGACAAACAGAGAGAGACACACAGACATAGAAAAAGGAAGCTGCCATTTTTGATCCTGCTCTGTGAGAGAAGACTAGAGGATCACTTAAACACGAAGCCCCCAAGAGGCTGGGGCCACAGAGCAGCTCAAGAGATGGTGAGCTGAAGGGGAAGACTGAGATCATAGAAGAGATTGGCAGACATTTTGCTTTGCCACGTGCCCAGACAACAGAATCAACAGTAGCTGACTTTCATGAGAAAGCACCTTGTATGATGCCTCGATTTGGATATTTCATGGCCTTGGAACTGTAAGCTTCTACCCCAAATAAATCTCCTTTATAAAAGCCAACCCATTTCTGGTACTTTGCATCAGCAGCCTTTTGGCAAACTAAAACAGGAATATACTTAAAACCTCAGCAAACATCTTATTTAAAGAAGAAACTTTAGATACATTCCACTTAAGACAAAAGAGCCTTATATTACCACCACTTGTTAACCTGGTACTAAAGAACATAACCAATATAATAAAACAAGAAAAAACAATGAGGTGATCAATATTGGAATACTAAAATATAATGTATTAACCTAATGAAAACATTCAGGATATTTTTTTGAAAAAATATATCTCAAAAGACATACAAGAAATAGATGGATAAACCATGTTCACAGATGGGATAGCTTAAAAATTTTAAAACCTCAGTTTTTCCCAAATTAAATAAAAAGTGTCTGGAATTCCAAATAAAAACTTCAGCAGAGAAATTTGAAATAACAGGTCTAAAATGCATATTGAAAAATAGAAGTCTATGAGTAAATGACAGTTTTGCAAAAATGAGAGCCACAGAAAATATTGGTCCTAGCCTATGTGAAGAGATAAGTATAATAAGAAACCAATGTGGACTGTCATTTAACCAGACAAAAAGAACAATGAACAGATTTAAAAGTCTATTATCAGTCCCATAAAGAGCAATGTATAAAATTAAGGTGACTATAGGTTCTAATTTGCCCAGGAAAGTCCTACTTTATGCCTGTTGGCCTAGCAAAAATATTATGTCCCCTTTTACTCTCAACTCTCTCTTAGTTAAGATTATAAATTATATTATGTCTCTATTCTAATATATTAATATACTAAATCAGTGGAAAAAGGCTGGATTTTCAGACTATGGTATTGGGAAAACTGGATTACTAAGTGAAGAAGAATGAAATTTAATTAAATTTCTAATGGATTAAACACCTAAATATAAATATAAACTATAAACTAGTAAGAAAATGTTGGAGAACACTTTGGTGACTTTGGGGTGGGAAATAGTTCCATGAACAGTTCCCCAAAACCCCAAAGTATAATGGAGAAAATGGACAGTTTGACTACATAAAATTAAGAATTTCTGTTCATTGAAGGGCACTGTAGATAAAGGTAACAGATGGGCAACAGACTGGGAGAAGATAATTACAACATTTAAAACTGACAAGGGATTAATATCTAGAATAATTAAGCAATTCTTGCAAATCAACAAGAAAGACAGGAAATGGCAAAGAATATGAATAATCAATTCACAGAAGGGGAAATCCAAATTACCTACATGTTCGCAAAGAGATCCCCAACATCACAAGTAATCAGAGAGAAATAAATTTAAACCACAATGAAATTCCATTTTGCATCCATCAGACTGATAAAAATAAGTAAGTCAGATGGTACCATTGTTGGCACAGATGTGCAGAAATGAGAGTCCTTATGCACTGCTGGGGGAATATAAACTGGGGCAGCCATTCTGGAGAGCAATCTGTGAGTACTTAGGAAAGTAAGGACAGGTATTTCCCGTGACTCAGCAATTCCTCTTCTGAATATATATACCTAAAGAAACAGAGCCATAGATGATATATGCAAGAAGAGTGAGAGTATTATGACTTGGGTAGGGAGGTGTTGCAGTTGGGCAGTTTGATGTAATTATGAATTCCATAAATATATATTGGATTATGTTTGTAAACTGATCTGTTCATCTGGGCATGATTAAGTTATGATTAGGGTGTTGACTGGGCCACGTCAGTAGGACATTGAGCACCACTCCTTGGTGGGTGGGGGAATCAAATATAAAAGGCATGGCAAAGGACAGTGGGAGCAGTTTTGATGTTGGAGTCTTGAGCTGGAGCCCCGGGAAGTAAGAGAGCTTGGTCGTGAGTAAGGAGAGAAGGCCTCAGGATAGAGACAAGCCATTTGCCTGAGAGTTCACAGCTGACCTTGTGGAGGAAACAGAGGAGCTGAGTCTGGAGAGAAATGCTGCCCCGGGAGGAGAGGAACCCAGGAAGCCTGAAACCTGGCAAACGTCGGCAGCTGTCTTGCTCCAACACATGGCAATGGACTTCGGTGAGGGACAAAACTTATGCTTTATGGCCTGGTAACTGTGGACTTCTACCCCAAATAAATGCCCTTTATAAAAACCAACCCATTTCTGGTATTTTGCATCAGCACTCCTTTGGCTAAGACAGGAGGTGTTGTTCCCATAGAAACATGCAGAGAAACTCAATGCTTAGCAAAGCCAGAGCTGGCTCTCTGGGTCTGCAGGCTTGTATTCTTCACTAACTTTTCAGCAAGAAGGAAGCAATGACTGCTCCATTCAGCCTCCATCCTATGGCATTTCAAGGCCCAGCCATTTCCCCAAGCCCAAAACTTTCAATGTCCTGTAGTGAAAACTATCTGTAGGTACAGATGAGGGCAATGCTTAATCCAAAGGGGAAAATGATGAAATTGCAAGTCTCAGTGACATCCAGATAAGAGAGAAATCCATGAAATCACTGAGTACAGATATTTGGAGTCTCAGTGGAAGTTTGGAGGTCCCTTTATGGAAGTCTCTCTAGGCATGATGAGAGGCAAGCAACTCTGTAAGAGAATATGGAAGTGAAAACATGTACTATGAGCCACAAACTTTTTGAAATCACAGCAGAACTCTAGCTTTAAGTACCCAGTTATTAAGGGAGAATGTGCATTTGTTTTTCTGTAATTTCCTGGAGACCAGGAAAATTGGTGAAGCTTGTTTTAATCCAGATGGTGCCTCAGAAAGGAGGTCATTTTTAGATATCTCCATCTCACTTGAGATTTATTTGACTTTTCAAAGAACCACAGATTATTAGAACTGAAATGTTCTCTAGCCCATTGTTGGCCATCCCTAATTATGTAAGCTCAAGAATCTCTTTGAATCAGACCATAGATCTCATTACTTTAATATACATCATCCCACCCTGAAAGAGCTGTCTAAGCTCTTCCTGATAGAGAATATTGTTAGAAGTTTGCCTCTCTGCCACCATTAGGCCAGGTTACAACCTTTAGACCTCACCTTCCTCCATGAAACTTGGAAGTTGAAGATGATGTTCTTTATAAATCTTTGTCTTCTCCAAGACTTCCTCATTGTGGTGATGAAAATTAAACAGAATTTACTTTCCTTCTAGAAAATCAAGAAAACTGTGAACTATTGGACCTCTAGCATCTCTCTAACCATTGCCCAATTATTTTCAGGAGTTCACAGAAGTATATCTTATAGAATAATTATTTTTAAATAAGCCTTCTTAATTATCTTATGTTTCCAAACTCTTGTTTCTCTGATTGTTCCATCATTGTTATGGCTACTGTTGTGCCCCATGGATGAATCTAAGTTATATCAAGGTTCTGACTCCCTTTGCTCTCAAAATGCCACCTCAGGTCACTGCTTTGCTTCCAGGCTTTTGCTGTGAAAAGGTAAGCTACTCCTTAACTAAGTGAGTAGCTGTGGCTCAGGCTTTTGACACCCACCAATGGAATCACAATGTCATTCTGTGCACCATTAAGAGCAACTCCGCGGCTGCCTGCTAAGGCAGGTACCGCCACTGATACTTGTGCTACTCCTGCTGGTGCCACTGTCTGTCACACTGGTCCCACAGTGGGTGGCCCCTTATTCCCAAAGTCTTATATTTGGGTAAAAATACCTCATTCAGTTCTTATTTACAGGCTGTCTTTCTCCAGAATTTGGGCAGCCACTCTATAGTTCCTCTGGGCTTCCAAAGACTTGTCTCAATTCTAGGCTGAGGGAAGCTGCAGCACAAACTGGAACCCCTTTGCACTTTATCTGGATAACATCACAACTCTGTATGTGATGGAAGAATACAAAGATTTGCAGACTAGCCACAACTATTTTAGGATATAACCATAGGCACTCCCCACCTCCTCTCCCCTTCCTTCTCCCTACCTCTTGTGCTCCCCTTTCACTTAGTTAAGGAGTAGCTTACCTTTTCCTAGAAATAGGATCATTTCGCAAACTGGATTCTCACTTAGCTTGGTCATTGCATTGCTTAAGCTGACTGCCAGGCCCAAGATGTTAAACTAAAAGCTGCTTAAATAGGGAAAGTATAGCATTGTGGCTAAGAATTTGAACTTTGGATTCAGAGAGTCTCAGGTTCAAATTTTGACTCTGTCCCTTTCTAGCTGTGTGATTCAGGCAATCACTCTCAGCCTCAGTTTCCTTACTTGTAAAAAGAGAATAGCATTAGTATCCACTCAGGACTATAGTAAGGATTGTGTAGTAATATATGTCATATAGCATCTAATATGGGAGAGATAGCATTGTTATTAATTAGAGAGCAAACCAAGACTATAGGTAGAGCAAGAGTGAGGTGCTGCTTAGATCGCCACCTAGTCTAAGCCCTTTTCTGAACGGCCAGTCATTTTTATGCACTGTTTCCTGGTGATGGGGCCCTCTGGTGGCAGAAAAGAGTGTGTGATTTCTTTGGGGCAACCTGAGTTTACTCCCTGATGGGCTTTCAAATGGAGGAAAGGGCTGGGGAAGAATGCAGTAGAGATTCAGAAACTGCCCTGTATAGAAGCCTCAGCTTCACAAGCTGTACCTCCTCTGCTGCTGACATTCTCTAAGATTCTGAATGTCAAATATAAAACTAGGCCACATCCCAAGTTGCACCTATTGATTTGGATTCTGATGTAAAAATTAAGCCCCTCCATTCCATCTCTGGGATCCTTCTGGGTTGTTAATGTCAAGTTTAGAGGCATGTTTCTGAACCAACGGCGTGCTCCATAAAGAAATATTGAAAGGAATTGAGTTGCCTCTTGTATATCAGGGCCGGTTAAGTTCTTAAGAGGACCTAAGCATTGGAAAATTATAGTGCCCTCATTCTTAAGAATGGAAAAGAATCCTAAATCATAAAATAAGTATCAGAAGATCAAAGGAAGATGGACTTTCCCCCATGATGACTACTTTAGTGTACTTTTTGTACTTTTATCAAGGATAAAATTCTTTGCAAATTCCTCACATTTTGGTTGCATTTATTTTTCTGGTATCTTAGCACATGTTTTATCCCCCTCTTGGCTCATCTAGGTCTGCTTGACATATAAGAAGTTTTATGTCAGAGGTGAATAAAAATATTGGTAACATTTTCCATCTATAAGGCATTTCATAATTTATAGATTGCTTTGATAGCTGTTACATCCTGAAAACTTCATGGCAACTCTGGTCCAGAGTAATAGTAAGTTTTTTTTGTTTTTGTTTCTTTTTTTCTTTTTAGGAAGTGCCGGGAAATGAACCAAGGACCTCGTACATGCAAAGCAGGTGCTCAATCACAGAGCTACACCTGTTCTGCCATAGTAAGTTCTTACTAAATGCTTTTTGAATGTAGAGCAAGGAGGAAGGTGTTATCTAATGTCTGCAGGTGGGCAAATAGAGTTCTGGAGAGGTTATGTAAATCATAGGGTGAGTGTTCTGTCCAGGCGCAGGTCTTTTGAATGCAAGTCTGCTCTTTAAACTGTATGTCAGCTGCTTGATGATCCCTGGTGAAAATGAACTCAGTTGTACTCTAAGAAAGGTATGCTCTAAAACAGAAAACTGTTCCTTTAGGTACTTAGATAAAGTACCCTTTCACATCATGGGAGAAACCTTATTTTACAGATGAGGAAACTGAGGCACAGAGAGAGGAAGAATTACCTGCATGAGGCTCAATGATCACTCACCAACAGGGCAAGCAATGGGACTCTGTTCTCAGCACCTACATACAAGGGACAGCCAAAACACCCCTAGTAGTCCTGTTACACTGAGTATGCTGTTCGTGCACTGTTGATTCTCTAAATATTTTGTAAAGCAGAGGAGAACGATGTGGCACCTACTAACTAATAAGGCCTTTCTACTTTCACCTAGCTTTTGAAGGTCATGATTAAATTGGTCCTGTTTAGGAAACATAGGAAACTATACATCCAGCTTAAATTCAAACCAAGAGATAAGGGTAAATCCTAAGCACAAAATACTGAATTGAACATAGGCCTAATGATAGCTGAGTTTTTATGGAAAAAAACTTCTTTCTTTTGGGGAACAACATGATGGGGTTAGACATTAAAATATATAGATTAAAGGGGCACAAAGAGAGTACTACAAAAACCCTGAGACTGGAATTCAAGTCCAGTGGCCAGTGTCAAATTGTTGGGAAGCTCCCTGATATGGCTTGAATTGTGACTCCCAAAAAGACATGTTCATGTCCTAACTTCTGGCCCTGTGAATGTGACCTTATTTGGAAATAAGGGCTTTGAAGATGATCTTAGTTAAGAAGAGGCCAAACTGCATTAGGGTGAGCCCTAAGCCAATGTGACTGGTGTCCTTATCAAAGGGGAGAACTCTACACTGGAGACAGACACAGGGGAGAACTCCATGTGATGACTGAGCAGAAAACACCAGAATCCAAAAGTGAGACATGGAACTGATTCTTCTCCACTGATTTCAGACTTCCAGCCTCCAGAACTATGAGACAATGAATTTCTGTTGTTTTAATCCATCCAGTTTGTGATATTTTATTACAGCAGCCCTAGGAAATTAATTAAGACACTCCCAACACTTCCACTGACTTGCTTTGTGATCTTGTGCGAGCAAGAGTAAATGAATCCAGTTTTTCCATCTGCAAAAATGACAAGGTTGGACCATGTATCATTCAGGCCCTTATGGTATTTGACCTTCTGTAACATTAAGTGCTCTCTTTGTTTTTTCATTTTTTCATCCTGGGTGGAAGAACAATTTGTTGATTTACTAAGAAGCAGACCGTCACCAAAGCCAATGCCCTGCTTAGCTCTGTTTAAATTTTTTGGGCAACAACTTCTTCCAGGGATTGGCTTGTGCATATTCAGAGCATGCCATTCAACACCTCAGTTTAGGCACTGGCATGGCACTGGAATTCTATGATGCCCATTCTTTTGAATTGGAGAAGGGCACATTGACATTGGCATTTCTGCTTGGGGCTAGAGGTTGAATCACCCTTTAAAACTAGGGGTTGTCTTTTGCTCCAAAGATGACTACTGACTGGAGACAAAAGTTTCCACAAGGCAGTCATTAAGAGAAGTGACATTCATTACCAGAGCAGAAAGCCAGGTAACTTGAAATGATGATGTCTGTGACCAAGCAGTGCCATCTACAGCATGTGAGCTATGCCCACTTGTGGGGTTCCTAGATAAGTAACAATTTTTCACATCTCATTTTTCTGCCTCATGATCTTATATCAATGTTTTACTGGTGCCTATGTCTTCTGCAATGATAGACACACGGTATATATCCAGTAAATGTTTGATGAATGAATGAATAAATGAATACCAATCTCTAAAATTGTCCATCCTTCCAAAAATTAATAGTAGAATAAGAGAGGGAGAAGGCATGTGCATAAACTAATAAATACAGGGTAGACCTTGACCTGTGCTATAAGGAAAAGACAAGACAATACTACAGGGAATTCAGAGTTGGGAAGATTTACAAGGGGAATTAAGAAAAAGAAGGGATTTGAGCTGAGCTTTGAAGGACAGGTATATTTTTAATATATAAGGATGGCACAGAGGAGAAGAATGATACCCGTGTTAAGAAGAGCACAAGCAAAGACAGGGAGGAACTTTTGTGTGTAAGGAAGAGGAATGCCAGGTTGTGTGAAGGGGAAAGACATTTGGAAAGGTCAGTTGAGGTCTTCTTGGAAAAACCTCAAAAGACAGAATATTTGAATTTCTAAAGAAAATGGGGATCCATTGAGTAATTTTGAGAAGGGGAACGAGATGATCCGAGCAAAGGATAAGAGTTCATTCATTTAAACCTACAATAACAGTACAACATAAAAGGGCCATTTATGTTACATTTTATGTCAAACATAACTTGCTCTTTGAGAGTATAATGCTCATCCTGGTTGAAGAAAATGACTCTTTCAGGCAACCAAAGAATTCATTAATATTCCTGGAAAATGACCAAATAAAATTCTGCAAGCCTGGAAGATTGAGTTTATCTAAAATAAGTAGAAATCTTCCCTTAGAGAGTTTACTTAACTGTGCCCTTCATTCTACTATGAATTTAATTACATTCAGGCATTACATTAAAGAGAAACATCCTGACTGGTAAACATGATATTTTCAGTTCTAAGAAAACCAAACGACTGTCCAAATAAACCTCATTTTATTTTCAGCATTAATACTGTTTAATTGTCAACTGGGTAGTTCTATATTGCAAGAAAAAAGTAGATTCATCTATGTCCAGGTACAATTTTCCATTTCATCCGCATGGGCAAATGGCTTGTGTTAGTTGCTATTTATCACTAGGGGAAAAGAAGGACTAGAAGTCCCCAATATTAGTCTTACAAATAATAAGATGTGGATCTATACACTTTGTGATCTAATGTAAATGGAAAAGAAGACTGACATTGGAATCAGATGTTTGAATTCATTTTTTTTTCTTTATTAGAGTAGTTGTGTGTTTCCAGAACAGTCATGCATAAAATACAAGATTCCCTTACTCCACCACATCACTAATACCTTGCATTGGTGTGGAACGTTTGTTACAATGGATAATAGCACTTTTTAAATAATTGTCCTATTTTTTATAACAATGTTACAAGTTACTCAGTTAATACAAGATAATAATTACAATAACAATAAATCTGCTTTAGTCAGCAGTTGCACTCTTCCATTGTTTTTATTCATTCCTCAATCTTGAGGGATTTGGGACAATGTCCACTCTGACTGCTTTAGCTGAGAAGGAATGTAGGTATTATGGGTCAAAGGAATGGAATTGTTTTGCTTGCAGTTGAAGATACTCCTTGCTTTTGGGCTGGGACTGGTCCATCATCATCATTTTGTTAGTTGTCCAGGACAGGCCTGAAGAAATGGAGAGTAGGAGTTGGCCACATATTTGCTGGGTTTCAGGGTTCAACCGGCATAGGAAGAATCTGATGGCTTTAAGTCTCTGAGAAGTATATTTAACAAGTAAATTGGAAATGATAGGTTCAAATAAGAGAAGTATAAGAAGTATGATTAGAGGACTTATAAATAAGTATTATATTGGGGAAATAGCTTTTCATATGTTCCAAGGTAGAGCCTGCTAAGGAGGGCTGATTTCATGTGGCCATGTGGCTTGCCTATAGTGTCTGGACTTCCTAGGGCCCACAGAAGCACTTTTGTTTTTTTTTTAGGTACTGGTAGCCAGGGATTGAAGCTGGGGCTTCATATGTAGGAGGCCAGAGCTCAACCACTGAGCCACATTGGCTTCCCTGATTTGGTTCTTTCATTTGTTCTGCCTGCCGTTTGTCCTTGTTTTCTTAGGAGGCACCAGGAACTGAATCTGGGACCTCCAATATGGGAGGCAGGAGCTCAACCTCTTGAGCCACATCTGCTCCCCAGAGCACTTTTGTTTGAGGCTTTCATTTGTGGCAGTTTTTGAAATCTGGCTGAGATCTGTGTGAGTGTAACCTCTGGAATGACCTCCTGACTCACTTTGAAATCTCTTTGTCATAAACATTTAAAAACTTTTTAAAAAAATTTTTTGAATAAACTTTAGATTGCATAAATGTTACATAAAAAATATAAAGGTTTCCCATATGCCCTACTCCCCCCCCCCACTTTCCTACATCAACAACATTCCTCATTAGTGTGGTACAGTTGCCACAATTGATGAACACATATTGCAGCACTGTTACTAATCATGGATTATAGTCCACATTATAGTTTACACTCTGTCCTGCACAATTTTGTAGGTTATGACAAAATATTCAATGGCCTGTATCCATCACTGTGATGTCATGCAGGACAACTCCAATGTCCCAAAAATGCCCCCATATTACACCTATTCTACCTTCTCTCATAACCTCAGAACCTCTGGTGGCCACTACCTTTATATCAATGATGAGAGCTCTTCCATTGCTAGAATAATAATAAGTCTATAGCAGAATAATAAGTCTACTTTAGTCCATTGTTCATTCCCCAATATTGAGGATTTTGGGATAGTGATGCCTACTCTGCTTCTAATTGAGAGGGAGCTTAGATCTCATGGGGCAGATGGATGGAACTATCTTGCTTGCAGTTGCAGACATACTCTGTTCCTTGGAATGGGTGTTGTCCATCATCATCTTCTTCTTAGGTGTCCTGGGTGAGTTCACTGAATTGGAGAGTAGGTGTTGCAACCCTGCTGAAATTCAGGGCTCAACTGGCACATGGATAGATCAAAGATTCAAGTCTCTGGGACATATACTTGATTGTTAAATATAGTGCTAATTATAGGTTCAAATAAAAGGGGCAGAAGAGCCATATGTAGAGAACCTATAAATGAGTCTAACTTTGTTACACTGGGGAGCATAAATTCCAAAGTGTGGCAGTTTGATATTATTTATGAATTCTAAAAAGAGAGATTATGTTTATAAACTGGTCGGTTCCTTTGGGCGTGATAACCCTTTGATTGTATTAGATTCAGCTGAGATATCTGATTAAATTATGTTAAGATTAGGGCTTTGATTCAACTACATCATTAGAGTGTGACTCAATGTTGAGTCCCCGCCCCCTCAGTGGGCTGATAAAACAGACTCTCACACAGAAGTAGACATACAGAGATACACAGAGGATCCTGCGACACCAAGAAGCGTGATGAGCCTGATAGTCTACAGCTGACCTTGTGTTGAGAACAGAGCAGCTGAACCTGGAAGGGAATGAGCCCTGAGGAGAGAGATGAGCCTTATGCCAGCCTACAGCTGAGATTGGAAGAAGATGGGACCACAGAGCCTTAAGAAGAAGAAGGATGGCTGAACCTTTGCAGACGTCACCTTCCATCATGTGTCAACCTGTGTGGCAACAGACTTTAGGTTAGAAAGTACCTCTTATGGTACCTTGAGTTGGACTCTTTAGGGCCTTGTGACTGTAAACCTCTACCCCAAATAAATACCCTTTATAAAAGCCAACAGAGGTCTTGTACTTTGCATCAGCACCCCTTTGGCTGACTAATACACAAAGTAAGGCCTACTGAGAGGATGCCGAATTCCTGAGCTTTCTGTCCTACTTATAGTTTCTAGTTGTCTCTAGAGCCCTCAGGTGCTCTGCTATTTGAGGCACTGTTTACTGTGGCAGTCAATGAGATCCTGCTGAGACTTGCGTAAGCGTAACCTCTGGAATGACCTCCCAACTCCCTTCAAAATCTCCTAGCCATTAAAACACACCATATTTAACATTTCCCCCTTTTTGTCAAGGTCTTTTTCCAGACACATTGCTAGTTGGCACTTGGTAATAATCCCTTGGCTGATTCCTGGGAGTCATGTCCCACATTGAGGGGAAGGTAGTATACGTAAACACTTCATTTTATTTAATATTTCCCCCTTTTGATCAAAGTATTTCTCCAAATGCATCATTAATACTTGGTAATAATCCCTTGGCACCAGGGAGGCTCAACTCTGAGAGTCATGTCCTACAACAGGGGAAAAGTAGTGAGATTATATGCAGAGTTTGGCTTAAAGAGAGGCCGCACTTGAGCAACAAGTTGCTTTTCAGGAAGTAACTCTTAGGCATTAATTATAATTAGGCTTAGTTTCATTATTACAGGAATAAGGTTCATTAGTATAACCTATTATTATTATTTTTTTTTTGTATAAGACTTGTATGTTCTAGAGCTTTAGGCCACTTACTTGAGAAAGTAGCAGGACTCCCCCAGGAGGGTATGTTTAGTATTTTTAAAGCTACTGTGAAGGCCTCTATCTATCCAGAAAAAATACCTGTGGCAACAGAGACACATTTATATTCCATAGAAGAATGTAGCTATATAATGTTCAAGATGTTCAAAAGGCCTTGTCCATTGAGAAACTTGCCCATGTCCCACATTTACCTTCTCATGAGAGTTATGTTGACAGGTAGAACATAATTTATAACTTGCCTTGTTTCTTGTGTAAAATTCTTATTTATTTTTTCTGAAGATGAAGCTTTGTCCTGCATATGGCTGCATGCACTTTCAGAGAAACCTAAGAGTAAAACAATATAACTGACAAGGCAATTTATTTGTTTCTGTGACATATAACATTTTTCTAAGAATAAAAGAAACAACATTCTCATATACCACCCCTGTTGTTGAATCTTAACATGGGTGTGGTATCTGCTATAATTGATGTAAGAATGTTAAAATATTACTGTTAACTATAGTCCATATTCTGCTTTAGGTGTATTTTAATCCCCATATACCATCTTGTTATTAACACTTTTTATTAGTGATGTACTTTTGTTATAGATCCTGAGAGAACATTTTTATATTTGCATTATTAACCACAATCCTTGTCCACAACAGGGTTCACTGTGTTATACAATACCATGTTTTAATCTCTAACTTTCCTTCTAGTAATATATATGACCCAAAATTTCTCTTTTCAACCATGTTCATATACATAATTCAGCACTCATAATTACATTCACAATAATGTACTGCCTTCATCTCTGTCCATTTCCAAACACTTACAATCAACCTAATTATAAATTCCTTAAAGATTAAGCATCTGTTCCCCATTCTCTACCTCCATTCTATCTCCTGGTAACCAATCATCTAGATTCTACCTCTACGAGTTTATTATAATTAGTTCATATTAGTGAAATCATACATTATTTGTCCTTTTGTGTCTTGCTTATTTCACTCAACATATGGTCATCAATTTTCATCCATGGTGTCACATGCGTCAGTACTTCATTCCTTCTTACAGCTGAAAAATATATTATTCCATTGTATGTCTATGTGGCAGTTTGAGATTATTTACAAATCCCAAAAAGAGAAAGATTATCTTTGTAAACTAATCTATTCCTCTGGGTGTGATACCCTTTGATTATGTTAAATTCAGTTGATGGGCCTTCGATTATATTGCCTGTTAAGATTGCTTTGAGGGCTTTTTGATTCAACTACATCCATAAAGTGTAACTCAGGTTGAGTCCCCACCCCTTGGTGGGTCTAATATAAACGGACACTCTCACAGACAAATGAAAAGAGAACTCTGTCATTTTTTATCCTGCCATGTGACAGGAGAAGTCTTAAGCAGCTGGGGCCCTAGGGAGAGAAGAGACATTTTACCTGATAGTTTGCAGCTGACCTTGGGAAGAGAGCAGAACAACTGAGACTGATATAGAAGGTCTGGAAAGAAATGAGCCCTATGCCAGGAGAGGACTGCAGGATCACTTGAGCACAGAGCCTCAAGAGGCTGGGCCCATGGAGCTCAGGAGGAAGACGAAGCCTGGAGGGGAAGGAGAGACCAGGCAGAGACCGCCTGCTATCTTGCTTCAACATGTGGCAGCTGAGTTTGGAGAGAGGGCACCTCTTATGGTGCCTTGAGCCAGACTTTTTATGGTCTGGAACTGTAAGCTTTTACCCCAAATAAATATCCTTTATAAAAGCCAACAGATTTCTGGTACGTTGCATCAGCATCCTTTTGGCAGACTAATACAGTATATACCACATTTTGTTTATCCATTCACCAGTTGATGGACACTTGGGTTGCTTCCATCCTTTGGCAATTGTGAATAATCTGCTATGAACATTGCTGCACATATATCTGTTCATGTCCTTGCTTTCAGTTCTTCTGGGTATATACCTAGTAGTAGGATTGTCAGATCATATGGCAGTTCTATACTTAGCTTCCCAAAGAATCGCCAAACTGTCCTCCACAGAGGCTGCACCATTTTACATTCCCACCAGCAGTGGATGAGGATTCCTATTTCTCTACATCCTCTCTAACACTTGTAGTTTTTCTGTTTTCGTTTAATAGTGGCCCATCTAGTAGGTATGAAATGATATCTCATTGTAGTTTTGATTTGAAATTCCCTAATAGCTAGTGATGTAGAGCATATTTTCGTATGCTAAAAAATGCTTTTTAGCCATTTGTGTTTCTTCTTTGGAGAAATCTTTATTTAAGCATTTTGCCCATTTTTAATTGGGTTGTCTTTTTATTGTTGAGTTGTAGGAGGTTCTTTATATATGTTGGGTATTAGACCCTAATTGGATATGTGGTTTCCAAATATTTTCTACCATTGTATAGACTACCTTTACACTTTCTTGACAAGTTCCTTTGAAGTGCAAATTTTTTTAATTTTGAGGAGGTCCCATTTATATAATTTTTCTTTTGTTGCTCGTGCTTTCACTATACAATTTATGAAACTGCGGCCTACCACATGATCTCAAAGATGCTTCTCTAAATTTTCTTCTAGGAGTTTTGTGGTCATGGCTCTTATATTTAGTCTTTGATCTGTCTTGAGTTAATTTTTGTATAGGCTGTGAGATAGGGGTCCTCTTTCATTCTTTTGGTTATGGATATCCAGTTCTCCCAGCACCATTTGTTGAAGAGACTGTTCTGTCCCAGTTGAGTGGACTTGGCAGCCTTGTCAAATATCACTTGACCACAGATGTGACCATCTATTTCTAAGCTCTCAATTTGATTCTAATACCTTCTGCCAATACCATGCTGTTTTGACCACTGTGGCTTTGTAACATGGTTTAAAGTCAGGTAGTGTGAGTCCTACCTGACTTCATTCTTCTTTTTCAATATGTTGGATTCAATTTTGACTGTCAATAATTAGCAGTAAAACTGGAACAGGTTACTTGACCTCTCTAAACCTCAGTTTCTTTATCTGTAAATGGGAAAATATCTATACAATGCCTGGAATAGAAGCTAGTGCAGAGTAACTATCTCTAAACTTCAATTATTTTAATCATTATCATTGGCATTAGCATTATATATTCATCTGAAATTGCATATCCACACATTAAAATTATTTGTGTTATAATTATACTTGTATCATGTTAACATGGACTGCACTGGGGGGGAAAGCCTAGGACTCACTGGTTTGGAGGCTGAGTAAACTTACCTGCTACAGGGTCTTGACGTTTGGACAGACTGCACTCTACATTTGAGAGTCCAATATCCACACAAAATTCAGGCAGGGCTTGAGACAGAAAGGGAAGGCCAGATAAGAAGGTGGGAAGAGCAAGGAAGTACTGCCCAGTCAGGAAGAGGGGCAACATCCAGAGATTTAAGGGAGTAGCTCCTGGAAAAGGAACTAGCATGGGTTGAGCAGACTTTTTGGGCCTTAGCTAACAGGGGGTATTGGTGGTATGGAGGTAGAGGTGGGGGTGAAGGAAGTTGGGGAAACCATGGAAAGAGCCCAACTGTATTAAGTGTTGGTTTGGGGTTGATGGTTCATCCTGTGCACATTGAATTTTCAGGTCAATTGACAGCAGAATTTAATTTCAGGGTTCATTGGTTGGTGGACAAAGATTTTTGGTAAATTCTCTGGTCCTTTTAGGCACTGAGGTGGGTCTAGTTTGTGTGGCTTCAGAGACACCAAGGCAGCGCAATAAGGTTGATAATCAGTTCTGTTAGTCTGGACTGTTACAGACATCCAGTGAGTATCTAAGGCATGGTTTAGAAAAGTGGAGCTAATGCCCTATTTTTCTGGGATGTAGCTAAGAAAATTTTCCTGGCCTTAGTTGTAGGGAATAGTTGTATAGGGAATTTTTTAAGTCAAATATCTAGTAGGGAAAAACAGAGAAAAGGGAATGATTCATCTGGCAAAACAGGGAATATTAAAAGGCTGTGTAAGAGCAACACCATGGCAGCGTTTTTAAGGCTTCTCCAAAGATTTACTGTGCACTTTCTAAGAACTTTTAAGATTAAAGGTGTGTTCCATTACCCTTCCTATAGTGGAAGCTTCCCATAAAGGCTTTTTGTTTGTTTGTTTGTTTTATGGCTATTAGACAACTCTTCCAACTCCACCCCACGAAACAAAAAGTTATATAAATACACACGAGTTTTCACTGAAGTCAGAGAGGAAGAAGAAAATTATTGGAACTACATAGGCCTTATTTAAGAGGAAAAGATCTTGGAATCCAGGTAACTTTCCTTTTTTTCTGAAAATACATGTATGGCCTTTTCTGCCTAGGCCAAGTAGATGGGAAAGGATGTTACAAACCTGGATATAAAATAACATTTGTATTGCTGAGGTCAATATATTTTTAAGAATATATTTACCATAACTAAACTATCTTTTCAAAGGAAATCTTACCTGGTATCTAGTTGTATAGTTCCCCCAGATCAAATTAAAAGTGTTGTGTATGGACACTTAGGGCAGAAATAGGAAGTGTTTTTCTAAGGGTTCCAGTTAGCTAGGGGAGCTCGCTCATACTTCTCGATCTAAAGGTATTGCCACCATGGTAGGCTGCCTTACTTTCAGTGTCATCTCAATTTCCATCTTCTTCTTTCCAAATATCCTCTAATGGTTAGTGCTTAGGCTGTGTTCTCCAGAAACTGACTCTGAGGCAAGAATTCATGTGAAAGCCAATTTTAAGGAAAGCTTCCTGAACAGCTGATAGGGCAGCAGAGAAGTGGGACCCTAAAAGAGAGGAAGCCAAGCAAAAGTGTGCTATCAAGCAGAGACCTGTGAAGTCAACGTAGGCTCAGCCTCACAAGGGAGTTGTGGCGACTGTGTAGATTACACCATAGAGTTGTCCCAAACAGCGTGCAGGGAGTTAGAGTATTTCTATTCCTGCACCCATCAGTCATTTGTTAAAAGGTACTCTCTTCCCCTTCTTCCGTGTCGGGGGTCAGAGTGGCACAATACAAAGTGCCACGTATTTCTGACTTTCTGCTTGTGTAGGCAAAGAAGTTTCTGACAATTTGAGAACAATCCTTTTGATAAAGAGGTTACAGATGCTGGTTGTCAGGAATGAAATCCCACCAGAGGCTAAAATTCATGAAACTGGTAAAGGGATCCAGGTGGATAAGGGTAGAGCTCTGACTCTGTCCCCTACAGCCTCCCTTCAGTCATAGAGGAGGTGTGATATGCCAGGCTCTTCATGATCTAGCTCTTTGATCTGACTCCAACACCTTTCCCACTGCTCTGATTTACTGTAAACTTCTGGCCTCCTACCTTTGCATGTGCCATTTCTCTGCCTGCAGTGGCTTTTCCCTTCCTCTCAATTTGGCAAACTCTATTTGCCCCTCCTCTTTCTGCTCCAATATCATCCCTTATACGACAGCATCCCCTATTGCCTCTTTTCCTCCCTCCACTGGCTTCCAGAGCACACCATGCCTACTTCTATATTGTGTTATTATAGACATGGTTGCTGTTTGTTCCCATTTCTTCTCAGTTGTGTGCAACTCCTTCCAGGCAGAGAGCACGGCCTGGTAAAATAGGCTTCAATAAATGTTGAGTACATGAATGACTAGGGCTACAAGGCTCCTTCCCAGCTGAAGTAATCTCTTTCCTATGAACTCTCCGTGATTGCATCATTTTCCTTTGAATCATAAGTATTTATATGCATGTGTTAAATCCCCTGATGGTTTATAAGCAACTTGAGGTCAAGAATCATGTTAGACTCCCCAATGACAGGGCCCTGTATGGGTGTTTGAACATGGTAGGGGCTCAGACTATGCTAATTAGAACAGGTGAAGAAATTGCTCAGTGCTGACAGATGAACAGTTTGAATACATAGTCCTGGAGCAGGGCAGGATTTTCAGCTTTTATTCTTGTTCACACCTACTCCTATGGGGCTACATGTTCTTGGGCTACTAATCAAAATGACGGCAGAATCTTTGGAAAGCATCAGTGCCATGTGAATATTGAAGATGATATACACTCCCAAGTGCCTGGAGATTTCGCCCCATTCATTCTCTCCAAAAGCATCTTGAAGTTTTTTTTTTTTTCTTACCCAGGGTGATAATTTCTGAAGTGTAAGAATTAATCACTCTTGCTTTCCCCTTGAAGCATCACTAAATTAACGGCTTGACATCATATCCATCATGTTTTCTCTAAGCTCTGTAAAGCACATTAGGACTAGGGAGTTGCTGAGAACAAAGCACAAACTAAGTAAGAAAATCTTCATTGAGAATCAGTGAGTGAATCCAAAACTGTTCCATACACAGTGGATTTGAGGCCCTGGGCTTTTCACTGTTTCTGTTGCCTGTACATGATGTATGCATCAGCCATGAGGTGTTTGCTTGTGTTTGCCTTGGTACCATATCTCTTCAGGTCTAAATCATTAAAGGAGAAAATATCCCTAGAAGGATATTAAAAATATTTTTGGATTGGAAATAATTTTGTAAATCTCCAGCAGTTTCATTTTGTCTAGATACAAGGAACTTAAAAGAAGGAAAATCATCAGGCATGATAATAAGAAAGCATGTGCAAGGAGATACACTTCCTACAGAGCCATGATTGGTTTTGCACACACTTCTGTGACTTCATTTCTACAATCCCATACAATCCCATCACTTTCTGAAAATTTCCCCACCTCTTTTCTTGGTTTTACTACTGGTCCGGGAGAAAGGATTAACAGCTATGGGCAGACCTCTCGTTGAAACAACAACAGAAAAATTATAACAGCAAAAGAACATGACCCACTGATAGAAGGTAGGAGAAGGTTAGTCTGATTTCTGAAGCAAAGCTCGTATTTCTATATGTATGTTAACATTCACTCAGGAAATTCTTCTGGACCTACAAAGTCTTCCTCTGCATTATGTGTTAATTGAGGCCATTTGTGCTGTGCTACCCATTAACAGGATAATGAATCCTGTACTTATAGTCTCTCAGGCCTTTAAGATTCCCTAACGCACCCCCCACCCACATGTCTCATATAGGAAGAGCGAGTCCTCAGAGACAACAAGTAATTTAAATATTTGTTAGATCCAAGATTTGAATCTAGCACCCTGTCATCTTTCTACTGCCCCATGTTCTGATCTCCTTAACATCAGCTCTGACCAGTTTATGAGTGGATCCCTTGTGTGATCCAGGTGTGCAATCTTAAGTCACAGAGAATCTCTACAATGTCGTTTGGCCTCAATTGACACTGTTATGAACAAATAGAAAGTGGAAAATTTTGTTGGTTATTATAACATGGTACCAAAAACCAACCTATTATCTTTTATTCTTTATATTGCAACTATCTCTCTACACTTTTGGGGGTCCACAAAGCATCCCATTGGATCAATGTATTTAGAAGGGTCAGGGTACTGTAAGGTTTAATACAGTCTCCACAAATGAGGCTCCCCAGCAAAGAAGCTTGCATCATAAAATTGTTTAAGAAAAATAATACTTAATGCTAGTTACTTAAAGGTGATGCTTCCTTGGGAAAGCAGTGGGTTGTCTTAGATGTGATTTGCCTAGAATGTAGGTAACTCATAGCAAATATATTTAAAACAGAAACTTGACCTTTACCCTGAGACTGAAGAAGAGATGGATGATTTATGCTTTTGCAACTCAGGATGAATTGAGAAAACAGACCTCAAAATATATTAACTACAAAATACATCAACAAACCTAGAGGCATCAAGAAAGGTCCACATGCACACAGAGAAGTACACAAGCAAGATCCAGCAAACTCAGACTGAGGGAGTGACATTTTGACAGCACTCTTTCTGTAAGTATATCTAGTTTTGCCCCTCTGAGCATTAGCATTGACAGTCCAATAATCATTAAGGTCTCTGAGAGAAAGTATGTACCAGTCCTAGTTCCATAACTTACTAGCTCTGTGATCTTGGACAAGTTACCGAATCTAGTCAAGCCTCAGTTTCTTCCTCTCTCAACTGTGGATAATAAAATTATCTAACTTATAGGATTATTATGAGAATTTTCTGAGTTGTTCCAAGTGTCTAGCACATAAGAAGGACTAAAAATCATCAATAAGAATAATTGTTTATTGAGCACTTTCTATGTGCCTGGCACAGTTCTAAGTACTTCATGAGAAAGAACTCATTTAAATACCTAGAACAGCAATATGAGATAGATGCTATTATTATTTAAATTTTACAGATAGGCAGTTTGAGGCACAGAGAGATTAAGTGATTTGGTTATGGTCATACAGCCTATAGTTGTATAACTGGGGTTTAAACCTTGACAGTCTGACTCTAGAGGTTGTGCTCTTACACACTAGTGATTGCTATTATGGTGTTCTTAGAACAATGTATTAGGGAAAATTAAGATACTAGGTATGCTACATGTGGAATAGTTAATAATTTAACAAAGTAACAGAGCAAGAGAGATTATCTAAAATTCAGGAAGAGGAAAGGGACAGAAGAGTTAGTGGGTGAAGAAGGCTTAGGTGAGCAAGGTGTTCCAGCTTCAGCATCTTTGGGGAATAGGAGGAGTTTGTGCTCCCAGTATCTGAAGTCAAAGTCATTAAATGGTGGGGAAGGCTGGACAAGTACCAGGTTATGAAGAGTTTTATGTGATATGAAAAAAGAGCCTATATCTTATCGTACAGATTGAAGAAGAGTAAAGGAGAGGTGAGAGATGGAGAGAAGAGACTGATCCCATGCACTTCATTTAAACCCTTACATCAGCTATGGTTTTCCTTTGAACTTCTGCTTTAGGAAAGCTAAAACCTTTTTTCGTCTACTTCTAATATGAGTTGGATTTTTATCACTTGCAATGGTAAGAATCTTGACAATCAGTTGAGAGACTATATAATACTAGGTAAAAAAATATGAAGGCATAAGTTAGGGCAATGGTGGTATAAAGACAGGTAAGAGTATAAATTAGAAAACTAGTTGGTGGTTTTAAAGGGCCAAAGGAGCAATGGATTTTCTTTTGGGGAATATCTATCCTCTATCATGCGCAGTCCTGGCAAGGCTGTTAATCAAAGGGCCCTGCCTTCTTCTTCTTTTTTTTAATTTTTAAAAAAGATACTTAGATTACATAAATGTTACATAAAAAATACAGGAGATTCCCATATGCCCAACTCCCCACACTGCCCACATTTACCCACATTAACAATATTCTTCATTAGTGTGATACACTCATTGCAACTGATAAACACATTTTGGAGCATTGTCACTAAGCATGGATTATAGTTTACATTGTAGTTTACACTCTCTCCCACCCAGTTCTGTAGGTTATGGCAAGATATATAATGGCCTGTATCTGTCATTGCAATGTTACTCAGGACAATTCCCAAGTCCCCAAAATGCCCCAGTATTACACCTGTTATCCCTCTCCCTGACCTTAGAATCTCCAGTGGCCACTGCCTCCACATCAATGATACAATTCTTCCATTGCTAGAATCACAAAAACTCTATAGTAGAATACCAATAAGCCACTCTAGTCCATAGTCCATTCCCCAGTCCTGAGAAGTCTGGGATGGTGATGCCCACTCCACCTCTAATTGAGAGAGGGCTTCAGTCCCATACACCCTGCCACCTTTTGGCCAAGGTTGGCTCTCAATCTAGTCAAAGAGGTCCTTTATTTATTTTGGTGATTTGAGTTGTAACAGTGTGACCCAAGGATGGAAAAAAATGTTTCCCACACATTCATGTCAGTGACAAGACTTGATGATGCCATCAGGATATTCCTGCTACTGAGACTTCTGGTGCTGCCTGTTTATGACTTCTCAAGCTTAATTCTTAAACCCTCCCCTCTTCAATTCTGTGATTTACCCCTCCCCTTACAATAAAATTCATTTTTGTAAGTATATTTAGTTTTGCCCCTCTGAACATTAGCATTTGCTTACAAAGATAATGAGGGATAGAGAAATTGGTCCAGGAAGTGATGTATTGCAAGTAACAGACAATAAAATGTAGTAATTCTTGAGTTGAATGAAAGGCAGAGAAGCCTCCTTTACTCTACTGGAAAATTTGCAATCCTTTTCATGATGTTAGAGTCAATTGGTTATTTCTTGAGGCCTTCAGTAAAGATCTATAAGAAAGAGGTCTGTAAGGGTTGAACCTGGCCCATTGATAAAAAGAGAATAACAAGCAGACAAAATGGCACAGATCTCACTCTGATAGTACAACTATAAGTCTTGTAAATAAGGCAAGAGGCCACAAAAGGAGACTGCTGAAAGATGGTAAGAATGCACACTGGTTTGGTATTGGATGCAAATACAGTGGCCCAGTTCCAGAATTTCCAGACTCCCAATCTAGCAACAGAAGGCATCCCAGTCAGGTCATTCCTCCCCCAGGTAAAAATGAAGCCTGTCTGACAATATCAGATGAGCTGGTCACCACCAGAAAGGGGGACTGATCTGGAGCCCTGCCAACAATGAGCAGCTGTAGGGACCCCTCTTCTTCCTTGATGGGCTTGAGACTCTCCTTCCTGTCCAGAGACACTGGGGAGGGTAGGCTGAGCTAGTAAGAAGGACTGAGCTATGGAGGCTTACCTGGGCAGCCTCTTTGACCCTAATGGCCTGAGATTCCCCTCTCTTTTCCAGAGACAACAGGGCAGCTGGGGAGCACTAATACGGGATCCTACTACAACAAGCACTTAGGCAGAAAAGGTTCTTTGTGCCTCTGGGCCTAAGATTCCTTTCTCTCACTGGAAGACACTCAGTGGCCCAGCTTAGTGAAAACCGTTCTCCTGCTTTAGGCAGTACCAGCAAGAACTAGTGCAAACTCTAGCAGCAACACATAAATAAACCAAAATAACACTGCAAAACCTCTAAAAAGCAAATGTTTATTGGAAACACAGCCCACAAAAGTGGGTCAGAACCTGCATGCTAACTTTAAACAGGGTGCTAAAGTAAAAGATTTAGCAAGAACCCAACATCTTATAACATAATAGACAAAATGTCCAGGAAACAATTTAAATCATCTGTCATACCAAGAGTCAGGAAAATTGCAACTTAAATGATAAAAGGTAATCAACTGATGCCCACACTGAGATGAATCAGATGTTGGGATTATCTAACAAGGATTTTGAAGCAGGTACATGAAAATGCTTGAAACAAATGGAAAAAAGAAAACCTCAGCAAAGAAATAGAAGAACCAAATGGAAGTTATAGAACTGAAAACTACATAAACATAAATTTAAAAAACACTCATTGGATGAGCTTATTGTTACAGTGGAGGTGATAGATAATAGTGAACTTGAGGGAAGATCAATAGAATTCACTCACTCTGAACAACAGCTAGAAAATAATGGAAAGAACTGAACAGAGCCTTGAGTACCAACAGGACGATAAAGAAAGTGCCTACATTCATATCATAAGAGATCTAGAAGGAAAATAAAAGAGAATGGGGATGAATGAATATTTGAGGAAGCAGCAATAGCTGAAATCTTCTTAAAATTGGCAAATATACAACCTACAGATATCCCAAATACAATAAACCCAAAGAAATCCATACAATCTCAAAACACATTATAATTAAACTTTTAAAACTTAAGACAAAGAAAAATCTTGAAAGCAGCCAGAGAGATACAATGGGGACCTATAGGAGAACACTGATTTTAAAGATAGATTTCTCACCTGAAACCATAGCACCCAAAAGGAAGTGTAGCAACATTTTTCAAGTGCTGAAAGAAAAGAACTGTCAACCACATATTCTTTATCCAGCAAACTGTCCTTCAGAAATGAAGAAATGAAAAAGTCTATGATGAAAGAAAACGAGTAGAATTTATTGCTAGCAAACCTATTCTTACAAATTGGCTAAAGGAAGTTCTTCAATGAGAAAGGAAAAAATAAAAGAAAGAAACTTGGTGCTTCAGAAAGGAAGACGATACAATGTAAAGAGCAGAAATGTGGGTTCATGTAATAGATTAGCCATCTTCTCATTTGTTTTATAAATCATAATTGTTGATTGAAACAAAATTTATAATGCCATCTGATACTCAGGACAGTGATATATAAAAGTGGGAAAGGTAAAGGAACCCAAACAGAAGAGAGGTTTCCAGTCTTCACTTGAAGTGGTAAAAGGTTGATTCCAGTAGACTGTAATAAGCCACATAAGTATATTGAAATACCCAGTGACCACTACAAAATCTACACAAAGAAATAATCTCAAAAATACCACTAATAAATCAATAAGGAATCATAAAAAAAAATGTTCAATTAACCCATAGGAAGGCAAGAAAAGGGAAATTGAGGACCAAGAACCAGAGGAAACAAACAAAAACAAGTAATAAAATGTCAGGCTTAGGTGCTAACATGTCAATAATTATCTAAATGTAAATGGTCTAAATATGCTAATCAAAGGCAGAGATTGGCAGAGTAGATAAAAAAGCATGCCTCAAAATATATGCTGTTTCCAAGAAGCTCACTTCAAATTCAATGACAGAAGTAGAATGAAAGTAAAAGGATAGAAAAACATATAACATACAAACATAAAGGGGGAATCAAAAGCAGGAGCAGCTATATTTATACTTTATTTTTTTAACAAATCAATTTTATTGATACATATTAATACAGCATAAATCCATACAAAGTATACAATCAATGATATTTGGTATAATCACATAGTTGTGCATTTATCACTTCAATCATTATTAGACCATTTTCATTATTCCATTAATAATAATAATAATAAAACAAAAGAACAGACAAACAAACAAAAACTCATCACTTCTCAATCTCTCTATGCTTCCCCTGCCATACATAGCTGCTATTCTGTTTCTAGTTTATTTGTAATGATAATTTGTAAAAACAGTCTTATATCTGCAATATTACCCATATTGATATTTCACATGAGGTTTCACTATGTTATACATTCCCATGTTACATTTTTTAGCTTTCCTTCTAGTAATATACATGTCCCTTGACTTTCCCTTTTAACCACTGTCATACCAATATAATAGCTCTACTAGTTACAAACACTATGATGTGCTTTCACCATTTCTATTCATTTCCAAAGATTACCATTTTCTACCTTCATTCTATTTTTCTGGTGATCTATTTTCTATTTATTAACTCCATGAGTTTACACAATATATTTATTACATAATAGCACAACCATACAGTATTTGTCCTTTTGTGTCTGGCTTGCTTCACTCAACATAATGTCCTCCAGATTCATCCATGTTGTCATATGCTTCACAACTTCATTTATTCTACAGCTGCATAATATTCCATTGTGTGTATACAGTACAATTTGTTTATCCATCGGTTGATGGACACCTAGGTTGTTTCATCTTTTGGCAATTGTAAAAAACACTGCTTTGATCATTGGTGTACAGATGTCTGTTTGTGTCACTACTCTCAGTTCTTCTGGTATATACCTAATATTGATATTGCCAGGTTACATGGTAAGTCTACATTCAAATTCCTTGGGAAAAGCCAAACAGTCCTCTACAGTGGCTGTACCATTCTACATTCCCACCATCAGTGAATAAGTGTTCCTACCTCTCCACATCCTCTCCAACACTTGTAGTTTTCCAGTTTTTAATAGTGGCTATTCTAATAGGTGTGAAATGATATCTCATTGTAGTTTTGATTTGCATTTCCCTAATCGCTAGTGATGTTGAACATTTTTTTCATGTGTTTTTT
>JAQZBX010018168.1:9086-34970 GCA_029593785.1 Cabassous unicinctus | reverse complement strand
TTTAATACACAATTATCATCATTAGACAGAACATCTAGACAAAGAATCAATAAAGAAACGAAGATTCTGAACAACACAATAGAGGACCTGGAATTAAAAGACATATACAGAACACTACACCCAAATACAGCAGGATTCACAATCTTCTCGAGTGCACATGGATCATACTCCAAGATAGACCACATGCTGGGCCACAGAACAACTCTGAATGAATTCAGAAAGATTGAAATTATACAAAGTAATTTCTCTGATCACAATGGAATGAAATTGGAAATCATTAATGGCCAGAGAAACAGATTAGGCATAAATATATGAAAGTTAAACATCACACTCTTAGGCAAAAAGTGGGTCAAGGAGGAAATCTCAAAAGAAATCAGTAACTACCTTGAAACTAATGAAAATGACAACACAACATATCAAAACCTATGGGATGCAGTGAGAGCTGTCCTGAGAGGGAAGTTCATAGCAACAAATGCATATATTAAAATAGAAGAAAGAGTTAAAATTGAAGACCTAACTGAACACTTGGAAGAATTGGTAAAACAACAACAAACTAAACCTGAAAGAAGTAGAAAGAGGGACATGAAAAGGATTAGAGCAGAACTAAATGAAATAGAAAATAAGAAAGCACTGGAAAAAATAAAACGAAAAGCTGGTTCTTCAAGAAGATCAATAAAATTGACAAACCCTTAGCCAGACTAACAAAGAAAAAGAGAGAGCAGATGAAAATACACAAAATAAGGAATGAGCAAGGGGATATCACTACTGACCCCACGAAAATAAAAAGTATCATAAGAGGATAATTTGAAAAATTATATGCCAACAAGAACAATAATTTAGAGGAAATGGACACGTTTCTAGAAACTAACAAACAGCCTACATTGATGAAAGAAGAAATTGATGAAATCATCAGTCCAATTACAAGTAAAGAGATAGACTCAGTCATCAAAAACCTCCCAAGTAAGAAGAGCCCAGGACCAGATGGCTTCACAGCTGAATTCTACCAAACATTCCAGAAAGAGCTAACATCAGTCCTGCTTAAGCTCTTCCAAAAAATAGAAGTAGAAGGAATAATGCCAAACTCATTCTACAATGCCAACATTACCCTAATACCAAACCCAAACAAAGATACCACAAGAAAGGAAACTTACAGACCAATTTCTCTAATGAACCTAGATGCTGTAATCCTCAACAAAATACTTGCTAAATGCATTCAACAACCTATCAACAGGATTATACACCATGACCAAGTGGGTTTCATCCCAGGTATGCAAGGATGGTTCAATATAAGAAAATCAATCAATGCAATACACCACATAAACAGATTGAAAGAAAAAAAATCACATGATCATCTCTATAGATGCAGACAAAGCATTCAACAAAATACAGTACCCTTTTCTGATAAAAGCACTGCAAAAGATAGGAATAGAAGGAAACCTTCTGAATATGATAAAGGGTATATATGAAAAATCCAAATCTAACATCATCTTCAATGGTGAAATCCTAAAAACCTTCCCTCTGAGACCGGGAACAAGACAAGGATGCCCACTATCACCACTCCTATTTAACATTGTCTTAGAAGTACTTGCTCAAGCACTGAGGCAAGAAAAAGATATAAAAGGCATCCAAATTGGAAAAGAAGAAGTAAAAATTTCGTTATTTGAAGATGACATGATCCTATACGTAGAAAGCCCTGAGAAATCTACAACAAATCTTCTAGAACTTATAAAGGAGTTCAGTAATGTTGCAGGCTATAAGATCAATGCTCAAAAATCAGTAGCATTTCTGTACACCAATAACGAGCAATTTGAAGATGAAATCAAGAAAAAAATACCATTTATTATAGTAACTAAAAGAATCAAATACCTAGGAATGAATTTATCTAAAGATGTAGAAGACTTATATACATAAAACTACACAACACTGTTAAAGGACATCAAAGAAGACTTAAATAAATGGAAGAAGGTTCCCTGTTAATGGACAAGAAGACAAAATATCATAAGATGTCTATCCCACCCAAACTAATCTACAGATTTAATGCAATCCCAATAAAAATCAACACTGTATTATTTAAGGAATTGGAAAAAATAACTACAAAATATATTTGGAAAAGTAAGAGGCCCCAAATTGCCAAAGACATATTGAAAAAGAAAAATGAATTTGAAGGTATCACATTATCTGACTTTAAAACATACACAAAGCTACAGTGCTCAAAACTGCATGGTATTGCCACGGATAAACAAAATGTCCACTGGAACCGGATTGAGAGTTCTGATATAGATCCTCACATATACCATCATCTGGTATTTGACAAGGCCACCAAGCCCACTCAGTTGGGAGAGAAGGGCCTCTTTAACAAGTGGTGCTTTGAGAACTGGATATCCATATCCAAAAGAATGAGAGAGGAATACCATCTCACACCTTATACAAAAATCAACTCAAGATGGATCAAAGATGTAAGAATGAGAGACAAGGCCATAAAGAACTTGGAAGATAATGTAGGGAAGCATCTACAGGACCTTTTAATAGGAAATGATTTCATGAACTTCACACCCAAAGCACAACAGGAAGAGAAAAAAATAGATAAATGGGATCTCCTCAAAATTAAAACTTCTGTACCTCAAAGGAAATTATTAAGAAAATAAAAAGGCAGCTTACCCAGTGGGAGAAAATATTTGGCAGCCATATATCTGATAGGAGCCTAATATCCTGCATATATAAAGAAGTCATACACCTCAAAAATAAAAAGACAAACAACCCTTTTACAAAATGGGCAAGTGACCTGAAAAGACACTTCTCCAAAGAAGAATTACAAATGGCTAAAAAGCACATGAAAAAATGCTCGACATCGCTAGCTATTAGGGAAATGCAACTCAAAACTACAATGAGATACCATCTTACACCCTTCAGAATGATAGCTATTAAAAAAACAGCAGACTATAAGTGTTGGAGAGGATGTGGAGGAATAGGAACCGTCATCCACTGCTGGAGGGATTGTGCAATGTTTCAGCCACTGTGGAGGACATTTTGGCAGTTCCTCAGAAAACTAACAATAGATCTTCTGTATGATCCAGCAATTCCACTGCTGGCTATATGCCCAGAAGAATTGAAAGCAAAGACACGAACAAATATCTGCACAGCAATGTCCACAGCGGCATTGTTCACAATTGCCAAAAGGTGGAATCAGGCTCGGTGCCCATCAACAGATGAATAGATCAAGAAAATGTGGTACAAACATACAATGGAATATAACTCAGCTGAAAGAAGGAATAAAGTGCTAACACACAGAATAACATGGATGATTCTTGAAGACTTTATGCTGAGTGAAGCAAGCCAGGCATTAAAGGACGAACAGTGTATGACCTCATTGATTTGAATTGCGGAAAGCGAGCAGTCTCTGAGAAACATTGTCTGAAAGATAGGTTAACAAGGGAGAGAAAGAGAAGACTAGGTTGTGAGCCATCAACCATATGGACATAATCTATGGTAAAGAGATAATATATAGTTGTATGTTAAAGGATAGGACACATGGGTAGATACATTACTGGGTTTGGTGGTGCAGGGTTGACAGGTAGGTAGATTAGGAAGGGCGGGTTAGAATACCCAGGATATTGGGGGGAGAGTTGAGAGGGGGACTAGGGAGCATGGGATCTGAGGGTATGATGATTAAAGTGCAGGAGTGGGAATGTTCTTATGGCAATACGACAAGGTAGTGTCACTGGTTTAGGGTGTAGGTTGCAGGGGCATTCAGGAAGGGGTGCATCTGGAGTAGGTTTCTGAGGAGTGTGTGTGTGTTCATACTGTCATAGGTGTTCTGTCAGGGAGTGGAGACCCACACGGTGAGTGGGAAGAAGATGGACCCCCATTTTTGGGAGGACCGATTCACCCAGATACAGACTGGTGAGTGTCTCTTAGGCACAAAGGTGGTCCTAATAGGAGAGGATAATCAGAATATCAAGACCTCTTGCTGCATGTAACTATGAATCTTGTCATCCAATGAGTAAAGACAGTGGAGTGTCATGAGCCCCGGGGGAGGATGGGGAGGAAGGAACAGAAAAGATCAAACAGGGGTATTTACTGGTCATGGGAAATATTTTTCATTACCTTACAGTAATGAACATAGAACATGGTAAGTATCACCTAAAATTATTAAACTGTACCATCTAAATTGTAAACTATACGGTAAACCATTGACAATGTTTAGTAGCTATGCTTCAGTGTCCATATAACAGTTATTACAATGCTACCATCCACATAAAAAAGGTTTCAATTTAGGGTGAGGACCTTGCCACTGAGCATAGACCACAGTTCACATCACTGGCCACACTCTCTCCCACGCAGTTCTGCATGGTATATTCTGATGGAAAATGGCCTGCATCCGTCGCCGCTTCGCCACTCAGGACAACCCCCAAAGTCCCAAAAAAGCCCGAGTATTTCAATTGCCCCTCCTCTCCCTGCCCCAAAAATGTCCAGTGTCATTTTACAAAAAAAAAAAAAAAGTTATAATATAAAAAATATAATAATAAATAAATAAAAATGTAAAAAATTATATATATATATAGGGTGAGGAAAGGGGAAGGAGGATGGGTATATGGGAGTCCCTAGTATTCTGTGTGTGGCTGCTGTGGCCTAAAACTTATTTGAAAATTAAATGAAAATTCGGGAGACACTTGGGAGTGAAAGGATCAGGTGCCATAGTTCAGACTGGACACCCAATAATGCAGTGATAAAAGAAAAAATGTATAATATATATATATAATATATATATTAATTTTTTTGTTTTTTCCCATTTATTGAATATTCCAATCCTTTAACTTTATTTCTAGTGTTTTTTTAAAGTTACCATGTATTTTATCTCTTATATTTAAACTTATCTTTATTATTTCATTTTCCTATTAATTGTATTTGGCTATTATATGGGCTTCATCTTCAAGGAAGGTTTGGATCACAGAAGGGTTACAGAGGGGGCAGGAGAGGATCATTGGTGGGGGGTGTCTAGGATGGGAGATTCATGGGAGGAAGTTCATGTGAATATACATGAAAGATATATAAAATTATTCAAATGATCAAGGGGTGGGCCATGGTCACAGTGGGTAGACAATCACTCCATAAATGAAGGAATACTGAATTCCCAGCTGGGAGAGCTCTGCCACATTCTCCAAGGGAGCAGCAGCAGTCCACTGAGTGCAGGAGCAGTGTCTGGCAAAGGAGGAGGGTCCACTGTTGGAGAAGATGCTGAGAGTCAGAGCATAAAGGGTTAAGCATTCAACAAGCATGCTTGCTGGCAGAGACACGTTAGTAAATGTGTCCAAAGTCTCTGCGTACTGCAGACTCTCCAAGGTCTCTGCGTACTGCAGATGTCAATAGGAGGAAGCAGAGTGAGATGAACCCACCACTAAGAAGTTACTGCATAAATTCCTAAGAAAAGCTATCTAGTAATACAGGAACAGGTAGCGCTCTCATGCACCAAGCTGAGATATTACATAAACTAAGGCATTTAGGGCTAGAAACAATGCTTATACTTATGCCCCTTGGTAGACTGCCAAAGAAGGTAGTCTTCTTGCTGTAGTAAGAGAAACATAGTGGGAGAGCAAGGTTAGGGGGGAAGAATTTATGCATTGTTTTAAGCTAAATAAAAGAAAGGCTCACAGTGAGCTCTGGGCTGTTTTTTGCCTAAGTAAGCTGCAGCCCTCTTCTTCATATGCATCAACTTGTCTGATTCTTCTTTTGCACCGCACCCTGACAACATATGGCGCCCAACGTGGGGCTCAACCAGTCTTTTCTCATCGTCTTTTTCTCTGGATCAGTGCTGTGGAACTAAGGACTGTTGTTGCTGGGTGGACAGTCCTTGAATCTTGTGTGGTGAGTCAAATAATCTTGAGAGAGTAATGGGAAATCTGTTGACTCAATTTGAGGAATATTCTGAGGTTTCAAAGACTCTGTTGAAGAATACAGCTGTGTCTGTGATGACCCACGAGTTGCTAGAATTCTTTTCTCTTTTCAGAAACATTGTTATTGATTTTGGCCACAAGGGTAGAATGTGTTAAATTTGAAACAATGAAAACTAGTAATGAAATCATTGCAGTAAGCTTATCAAAAAGGGGAAACAGTTCCTCTTCAAGTATAGTCTTTGTGTAGTCTTATTTCTGTTGATCTTGAACCATTACAGTCAAATGAAAATAAAGATATTAAAATGGATACTGCTATTGTTAAAACTGTAACAGAACAAGCTAATAATGATTTTAATGAAAATATATATGAAAAAATTAATAAACAGGCAAAAACAGATAAACTCATGTTTAATAAAAAGAAAAAAAAATGGAGTTTATGAAACTTTTCCAGCGGTCGTTAAGCCGTCTGCTCCAAAAGATGATTTATTGTCTTTTAAACCAGTGCCTATTACTGTTGAACAAATATTAGAAATAGGTCAATGGGCTGGGGTTCCTCGCCAAGCTCAATATGATTATATTGCCATCGTACAAGTTCAATTGTGCTGCCTAGTCACCTGGCAATGAAGCTCCACCCCTGGACAGGCTGTATAATCATTTTTAAAAATTGTTCAAAGAAATACTGAACCCTATGCTGAATTTGTAGCGAGGCTGGCAAATGTGGTCAACAAGACAGTAACTCAATCTGATCTTAAAGAAATGCTTATTCAGATGTTGGCTTTTGCTAATGCTAACAGTGAGTGTAAAAAGGCTTTACATCCAATAAAGGCAAATGGAGATACTGTACAAGATTATATAAAGGCATGCCAAGACCTTGGTTCTAATACATATAACATGACCTTTTTTACAGCTGCTATAATGGGACATAGTCATATAATTAATAATTTAACTTGCTTTAAATGTGAAAAACCAGGTCTTATGAAAAAAGATTGTCGAGCTAGAACTGGTGTGAGAGCTCCATGTAGCAGCAATAATAAATCAATACCAACTCATGTGTGTCCAAAATGCCAGAAAGGGTTACACTGGGCCAATGAATGCCATTCTGAATATCATAAAAATGGCAGTCTCATTAGTAAATCGAGAAACTTCCTAATGGGCCCTACTCGGGGCCCTCAGACAAACAATATGAGCACTTCCCAACCTAGCTCAAATCTACCTAGTCAGCAATGGAGCAGCTCACTCCAGCCTGTAAAAGAACTTTAAGCAGTTACCAAAAGCAGTATAGCTGTCGATCCTCCCTCAGCTGAAACTGAGTTTATTACTCCTTCACTAAATATACCAAAAATCTGAACTTTAAGCCTAAGTGTACTCCTAAAAAGTAATAATCCAAAATATATATGTTAAATATCTGTGTAAACTGCTAAATTAGAGCTTGACTGTATTTCTGCTGTTTAAGTTGTCTTAGCTGGTTGTTGATTATGAACAAAAGTGTTTCAGAAAACAAGCTTATATATTACAGGTAACACAGATTCCAAAAAAAAATCTTAAAAGCAGTAAAATCAAAGATGTAAAATGATGGAGGGCTTGAAAACAGCCATACCAAAAATGTAAAAATTATGGGTCAAATTAGTAAGCTTTATGTTTCTGTTGGTGTGTCATAATTCTTTTTGGGTTTATCTATTTTTTCAGTGTCAGAGTATATTTTAATACCTCCAGATAGTAATATTAAATTAATAAATGAAAATTCTTACTAGAGCTCTACTAAAATTTGGTAAATTTGTTTAAGAGAATGTGTTCTATGAAGGTAAAATTTGTATTGAGATAAAATCACTATAGTCTATGTAGTTAAGAATAGTTATGAAGAGTTTAAGGAAGCACTGTTTAAATGAAAATATTTAAATGGCTAATTTGAAAAAATCATTATTAAACAGAAAACCAACTTAATAATAATAATAAAAGTAACTTCATAACAGAAAAACCTGTCAGCAGCCAGCCTCCCCTGCCAACTTGCCTCTAAAGGACTATTTCTAGTGTTATATGCTACTAAGTACTTAAAATAAAGAAAAGTTTTATTTGCATGCAACCAATTTAAATTATCATTCTAACAAGTTTGTTTAATGTTGATGGTAATTGTACATTGTCAGAAGTTTGCTTGAAAACAGTTTCCAAAATCATTGTAGTAACTTAAGTATGGAAGGTATATAGAATGTGTTTTTATTCTTAAGGAAAAAGACAATAATTTTGTCCTAAAATACAATGATTGCTTATTAAGAAAGAGTAAAATGCAGGACAAAAGCTGAAGGAATACAAAAAGTGCAAAAGGTGTGTGGAAAAAGAATTTTTGTAGTCAAAGCTAAGTAAATTTAAGCAGTCTATCTTTAAGAGTTTAAAGGCTTTAATGTCAGACAATATAATAATATAAAATTAAAGTTTTATTCTTTCTCAAAGTTTCTCAAGTCAGTAGTCTGTTTTCGTAAAAGTTTACAAAGTTTTTCTCTTAAATAATCAGTATGCAATAAAAAAAGTCAGTTTTATTAAAATAGCTTCTTGTACTTTAACCTTATCGTTTCCATGGAAAAACATGTCATCACTTTTAAGAGGAACACAATGTTCAAACCTGTTTTCTCAAAGTCAAGTTCTGAATAGTAGCTTTTATTTCAAACTGCCTCAAATAATTTGGTCTTTTAAAAGTGTTGTTACAAAAAGAAAGCAGCCATTAAAGGCTGCCGAAATAGTGCATAACAGTAAATTATAGTAAAATAAAATAACATCCCTGCAAAATGCAGTGGTCTCAAATATTACTGATTTGTTACAAGGCGTTAATATCCAGTTATGTCACTATCACTTTGTTTTAAAACTTGCTAAGGCTTTCTTTGTTTTTTTCTTGGATGGGTCAATTCAGCCCACATTCCCCTTCCTATAAAGCAGCCAACAATAAATCAAGTTTATATTCAACATTGTGAGCAACAGCCCCAATTCTAATTATAATATTAATAACAGAATGAATGCCAGTATTAAAATTACAAGTTAATGTATTACCCCACAGCCCAAGTAGGAAATTCTAATTTGTTTTTACCTATGCCTCAAACAATACAAAGTAAAAAAATTAAGGTCATTGCTACTAAGAATCTTAAACACTTAAAAAATAAAAGTTTATTCATTGGATGTCTACTATAGTTATAAATTATGTAAAATATAGTTAAATACTTATCAAAACTTTATTACAATACATTCCTTACTTAAGTAATTTAATAACTTGTATTTTACATGTAAATGTGTTTTATTAAATGTATATGTAAATCTCTTGTTTTAAATTTCAACAGTCCTGAAACCAAATGTATTAAAAACAAGTTTGGTAAGTATTGTTCAAGCCTAAAAGTAAAGCATCATACAAAAAACTTTGTTAATCAATAAAACAATGACTTACTAGTTAACACTTTTCATATTTCAGGAAGCATATTAGAAATTAAAATAGTAAGCACATCAAAAATGTTTTGTAACAAATTAAAAAAGATAAAGTGCATTTCAACGGGTGTTGTATTCCTCCCTGGGGGAGCTTACCACTCTCCCAGGGACTGATGCATAAACCTTAAAATGTACAGCGCAAGGAGTGTTGTGTTCCTTCCTGAGGAGGCTGGCCCCTTCCTCGTGAATTAGCAAAACACTCACAGGTTAACATCTATACTATCAAATTTATTAATCCTAAATACAGTCAACCAAAACTCTAGTATCAGTTGCTACTTCAAAACTTCCCAGCTAACAGCTAAATATTGGTAAGTATATGTATGAAACTGCTCTATTTATCTGACATTCTGTAACATTGTTCAATATTAACTTAATCTTTTAATTAGTTATGTTATTTATGTTTCTCACCCTAATTGTCAGTATAAGCTTATTAAACTAAATATATATATTAACATTTATTTTATATCTATCCAAAACTCTAGCCATCAATAAGCCAAATATATCAGTGTATTAGGCAACTAGTTTAGTGGAAGAATAAAATAATAATTCAATGGGAGAAAGCAAAAGTTAAGTTAGGATATAGGGTCGAGGTTTTGCTCTTATCATTATAAATGAAAGAGACCAGCTTTGGGTCCCGTCCAGACATCTAAAACCTAGACATTAACCAGCCGAAGAAGCTAACATAAAAACAGAAAAGATGAAAACTTCTAAAAGGCAAAATGTCACACTAAATACAGTTATTCTTTGCTATGCTTACCTTGACAACCACAAAGGAAGTAGTACACCTTCACATAATTATACATATTGGGTTTATATTACTAATTCATCTCTTTTTAAATTTTTAACTTGGGGGAACAAATCCTACCCTATTTATGTTAATTAGTCTTTTAATTTTTCTGTGCCCACTGATTCTCGCCTTCCTCTAAAGCCTGAGGAAGAAAAAAAATTAATTAATAATTACTCTACAGGAATGGAAGGCATGCCCATATGTTTTAGAAAAGAAGATCTTTGTTTGAAAATGCATTATCAATTATGGTTAAGTATTGGAAAAAATGGTACCGGTAATCACCATTTCAAATATGCACTTGCCGCGCAAGGATTTAAAGGCAATATTTCTCAGAATAAAATTCCTATTCCTGTGGAGATTCCCATGTGCCAAAATCCTTATGTGTACGCTAACAGTTCTGTATTCCATGGACTGTGTGTCATGGCTCAGAACCACGAAATGATTGCAGTCCTGTAGGCTCTGCTCATAAAAAGAGCCAGCTGTTCAATTTGAAATAGCATGAAGAGAACCAAAGCATAAGTACACATGCAAATAATTCTATTATCTGGCATGGGGGAGGCTTTACACTACCTAATCCTTTCAGAATGGGTCATCGCACTCAGCCACATCTGTGTAAATTAGCCTCGGCTTTCCACACTATTAGTTCTTAGCGGATCCACATTTCTAATATAAGTACTAATTATACTTGTACCCTTACTCGTAATAATACTGAATGGGTTAGAGCTAGTGTGTGACTTCCTTATGTTGTGTTATTAGGTAATATTGTATGGAATAATAGTAATGCGGCCATAAAATGTTTAAACAAATGCTCTTTATATACTTGTATTAACAATTCTATTAGTTTCCCAAATACCTCTAGTGTTTACATCTTAAGAGCAAGAATTGGAGTATGGTTGCCAGTACAGATGAATTGGGAATGGCAAGAGACCCCAGTTATGGGGATATTAACTTCCATCTCCAAAAGATTGCTGAAAAGGGCAAGAAGATTTGTTAGAATGCTAACAGCTGTAATTATGGGTATTATAACCATAACAGCAACAGCGGCTACTGCAGGTATAGCCCTTCAACAAAAAGTTCAAACTGCTAACTTTGTGCAAACATGGCAACAAAATTCAAAACAGTTATGGGGAACTCAAAGACAAATAGATTGAAAAATACATGAGGAAATAGCAGATCTAAGACAAACTGTTATTTTGTTAAGAGATCAGATTCAAGCTATGAAATTACAAATGAAAATGAAATGTAATTAGAATCAAACATCTTATTGAATTACTCCTGTGCTTTACAATGCAAATGAGTTTCCTTGGGACTTGGTGAAAAAACATCTTCTAAATCATAATAATTTAACTAAGAAAATCTTATGCTTACAACAGAACATATGTCAAACATTTGAAAAGCAATTGCAAGTTATACCTGGTGAACATATTTTGAAAGCGTTGATAAATGGTTTAAAACAGTTGCATCCTACACAATGGTTACATGGTTTATCAAGATCTGTTATGTTCATATGTACACTTGCATTAATATTGTGTTTTCTATATTGTTTAATCTGCAGAAAATTGTGACAACTTAACCAATTAAGACACCAACAATCTGCTACTAAGCTATTAAAATTAAAAAATAAGGGGGAAATGAAGGAAGAAACAAGGAACCAAATAAACTTAAATTGAACCCAAAACCGGGAGCATTTTATTGGAGCTAAGCACAGTCGAGCATATGTGGCATAGTAATTACTGTTACTGTTACTGTTATTGTTACCTCTAGTCTAACTCTCTGTCTTCAAAATTTGATTTTTAGTAAGTGGTCCCACTCGATTGTGGGTCCATCTGGGATCTTGGGAGTGAGGAAAAACCTTCGAACCCCTTCTCTGATGGGCAAGACGTCCCACCAAAGATTTTGCTGGCCTTTGGGGTGGGAAAAGTCGAGACTCTCTCCCCATTACCAAACCTGAAGGAAGCAGAGATTAAATATACTATAAGGCATCTCGGACAAGAGACGTTGAGCTAGTGCAAGCAAGATACATTGAGTCTACAAGATTGAGTATCGCACAAAATACTGTTAAGCCTGGATATGAGTCTTCGAGACTATATATAGTATAAGAAATCTCTGACAAGATACGTGAGTTTGTGCAAGCAAGATACGTTGAGTCGGGAAGATTAAGTAATTGCACAAAATAAAGTCTCCGGCAAGAAACAGGGCCTAAAGTAAGGACTAGAGGCTAACAATGCTTAAAATAAGTCTTAAAAAGGAAAATAAAAAATCTATTAGAAAACCTCACCGGTTTGTTTGACCAATTTAATCAATTTCTCAGCCCAAAAGTTTATACTTAGATCAAATTAATGTCCATTTTACATCATTTCTTCTCTAGTAACTTCACTGTGGTGATCATTGGTGCTTTGCTACTCTTAACTGTAAAAGGAGGCATTCACGTAGTGCTGTGGTTCCGCATTAACAGGACTTGTATGACCAGCCATGCCAACAACTGGATTCTGCTTAAAACCCTTAACTCTCAAACCCCTGCTCATGGCAGCTTGGCTAGTAGCCAAAGACAGGTAAAACCTTCAAAGGAGGGCAACCTAAGACAGGTACAGTCATCCTAAACAAAAAACAAAAAAGGGGGAGACGTTGGAGAAGATGCTGAGAGTCAGAGCATAAAGGATTAATCATTCAACTAGCATGCTTGCTGGCAGAGACACGTTAGTAAATGTCTCCAAGGTCTCTGCATACTGCAGACGTCAATAGGAGGAAGCAGAGCGAGATGAACCCACCACTAAGAAGTTACTGTATAAATTCATAAGAAAAGCTATCTAGTAATACAGGAACAGTTAGCGTTCTCACGCACCAAGCTGAGATATTAGATAAACTAAGGCATTTAGGGCTAGAAACAATGTTTATACTTATGCCCCTTGGTAGATTGCCAAAAAAGGCAGTTTTCTTGCTGTAGTAAGAGAAACATAGTGGGAGAGCAAGGTTAGGGGGGAAGAATTGATGCATTGTTTTATGCTAAATAAAAGAAAGGCTCACAGTGAGCTCTGGGCTGTTTTTTGCCTAAGTAAGCTGCAGCCCTCTTCTTTATATGCATCAACTTGTCTGATTCTTCTTTTGAGCCACACCCTAACAACAACAGTCCACTGATGGGTTATTGTTATTGATGATTAGCCTTACAATTCTTTGCTCTTGTAATTGAAACTTAGCCTACTGTTATGGGGTGCCTAAGGGTTGCCACCTGAGAGCCTCCTTTTTGCTCAAATGTGGCCTCTCTCTAAGCCAAACTCAGCATATGAATGCATTACCTTCCCTCCAGCGTAGGACATGACTCCCGGGGATGAGCCTCCCTGGCAACAAGGGATTAATACCAAGTGCCAACTGGCAATACAACTGGAAAAAGACGTTCAATAAACATGGAAAAATGTAAAGACAAATGAGTTCATGTGGCTACGTGTCTTCAAAGAGAGTCGGGAGGTTATCCCAGAGGTAACGCTTACACACACCTCAGTAGGATCTCATAGAACACCAAAGTGGATATCATCCCATGCAGAGGGGCTACTGAGGCCTCTGGAGACACCCAGATCCTAATAAGGGGGATAGTTGCAGAGATTGATGCCTTATCAGTGGGCTCTACTTCGGAATCTGTGCTGCTGAGTGTGACAGAGTTGGATTCAAATAAGTCCTCCCTGCACATGGTCCATCAGTCCCTTCTATTCAAACCTATATGTGATGTTGGAGTTTGTAGGTGTACTTCCAGAGACTGGAGCCTTGGGCCTGCCCATGTGCCAGCTGTGCCTGGAATCTCAGTTGAGCTGCAACTCCTACTCTACAGCTCAATGGACTCACCCAAGTCACCTGGTGAGGAGACGATGATGGACAATGGCCCTCCCAGGGAATGGAGAGAGCCTGCAGCTGAAGGCAGGATAATCCCATCCACCATATCCATGAGCTATAAGCCCCCTCTCACTTGGAGGTGGAGGAGACATCACCATTCCAAACTCTTCAGGATTGGGGGAAGAGCTGTAGACTAGACTGGACTTAATGGTATTCTGTTGTAGACATAATGTGATTCAAGCAATGGAAGAAATTACAACAGTGAGGTGGAACCAGTGGCCACTGGGCCATTTTGGGGCAGGGACGGAAAAAGCAGTTGTAATACAGGTGCTTTTTCAGGACTTGGGAATTATCCTGAGTAACATTACAATGACAGATATAGGGCATTTCACATCAGCATATAACATGCAGAACTGTGTGGGAGAGAGTGGGGTCTACAATGAGAACTATGGTCCATGGTTAGTGGCAAAGCCCCAGGATGTGTATATCCATTGCAGTTGATGTGCCACACTAATGAAAGATGTTTATGTGGGATGTTATGGGTGGTGTGGGAGGTGGGGAACATGGAAATCCCTGTATTTTTTGTGCAACATTTATGTAATCTAAGCATCTTTTAAAATACAAAAAAATAAAAAATTTAAAAAAAGAGGTATTCTTAATAATAAAAGTTCAATACATCAGGAAAATTTAAAAAAATTTTCCTAGTTTAATATAGATTTAAGATTTTTTTTGAGCCATGATAATAAAATTTAATTTTAAAGAAGAACCAGAAAGTTGATTAAAGTCTCAATATATATCATATGTATAATGTTATAAACAATAAAAAAATGTTGTTAAATGATAGCAATTATGCCAAGGGTAATGAACACAGCTCAATTAATGATGGGGATGTAGACATAACAAAGGATGTCTCACTTAACAGTGGAAAAGGAGGAAATACAAAAGAAAATTTATGCCTGTAGAATTAAAATGATATTTGTATATGATTTAGTATACATAAACACACAATAAAATTAACTCTACTTCCTCCATCCACAAAAATAAAATTCACATATATTACAAATTTAAATATGGAAATAAAAACAAAGGGAAATTGTATTTTATTATAAGCAGAGAATTTTACTTAAAAAAAAACCACCCAATAATAATGTCCTGGGGGTAGCAAGAATACCCTGAGGACAAGGGCAATCCCTAGTAAAGAAGACAAATCATTATGCCAGGTCCTTGATATTGATGATTGCACTTACAAGTCTTTTCTTGTGAAACTGAAACTTAGCCTAGTATCTTGCCTAAGAGTTACTTCCTGAAAGCCTCCTTGTTGCTTAAGTGTGGCATCTCTCTAAGCCAAACAGCATGTAAGTGCACTACCTTCCTCCCGGACATGGGACATGACTCTTGGGTATAAGCCTCCCTTGGATTATTACCAAGCACCAACTAGAAGTGCATCTGGAAAAATACTTTCACCAAAATAGGGAAATGGTAAATACAAATTAGTTTTTATCAATAAGAGATTTGGAAGTGAGTCCAAAGGTTACTCTTATGAATGTTTCAGCGGGATCCAATTGACTGCCAATGTAAATATTGCTCCAAATAGTGGGACTCCTGAAGGCTCTGGAGAAATCCAGACACTATATCAATGGCAGACAGCTTAGGAATTTGGCACCGTGTCAGTAATCTTTACTTTGGAATTTATGCTCCCCCTCGTAACAGAGTTAGATTCCTTTATAGTTTTCCTAAATGTGGGTGTTCTGCCCCTTTTTTTCAACCTACAGTTAGCATTATAATTGTTAAATATAGGTCTGAGAGACTTAAATCTTTGGTCTATCCATCTGTTATTTGAGCCCTGAATCTCAGCAAGGTTGCGACACCTTCTCTCCAGTTTACTGGACTCACCCAGGACAACTAACAAGGAGATGATGATGGAGAACACTCATCCCAAAGAACAGAGAGTGTCTGCAACTGCAAGCAAAATAGTTCCATCCATCTGCCCCATGAGATCTAAGCCGCCTCACAATTAGAAGCAAGTGGGCATCACTATCTCAAAATCCTCCTCAAGACTGGGTTGTGAACAATGGGCTAAAATAGATTAATTGTCATTCTTTTATAGACTTATTATTATTCTAGTATTGGAAGAAGTTTTCTCATTGATATAAAGGCAGTGGCCACCAGAGATTCTGAAGGGAGGGAGAAGGAAGAATAGATGTAATATAGGGGCATTTTTTGGACATTGGAATTGTCCTGCTTGACGATGCAATGAGAAATACAGGCCATTGTATACTTTGTCATAACCTACAAAATTACATGGTACAGATTGTAAACTATAATCTAAACTATAGTCCAGGGTTAGTAGCAATGTTTCAATATGTGTTCATCAATTGTAACAAATGTACCACACTAATGAAGGATGTTTTTATTGTGGGAAAGTGTGGGGGGAGGAGGGAGTGGGACATATGGGAATCACCTATATATTTTTATATAGCATTTATATAATCTAAAGCTTCTTTAAAAATAAAAGTAAATTCATCTATCTTCCCCATGTGATATAAGTCCCCTCTCGAATAGAATTGGAGTGTATATCATCATCCCAGAAACCTCAAGATTGGGAAAAGAACTATGGACTAGAGTGGAATTACTGGTATTCTACTATAGACATATTGTGATTCTAGCAATGGAAGAAATTACAACATTAATTTGGAACCCGTGGCCACTGGAGGCTCTAGGGTCAGGGAGAGGGGATAACAGTTGTAATACAGGGCCTATTTCAGGACTTGGGAATTGTCCTCAATGACATTTAAATGACAGCTATAGGCCAATTTATATCATCACATAACATGCAGAACTGTGTGGGACAGAGTGTAGAGTACAGGGTGAACTATGGTCCATGCTTAGTGGCAAAGCCCCAGGATGCGGTCATCAATTGCAATGAATGTGCCACACTAATGAAGGATGATTATGTGGGAGGCTATGGGAGGTTTGGGGAGTGGGACATATGGAATCCCTATATTTTTTGTGTAACATTTTTGTAATCTAAGTATCTGTTAAATTTTTATTAATTACTTAAAAATAAGCAAATAAAAGTAAATTAATTCAAAAAATATACTAGAGGCAATTATTGGTAAATATAACTGCATAAATTTTAAAATATTCGTTAAGATAAACAAACAGTAAATTTATTTGAAAAATAAAGGACAGTCTCAAAAAGTACATTCAAAAATACATAACAAATAATCATTCCTCATAATATAGAATAAATATAAAAAATATTTTAAAGGAGTATCTATCTATCTATCTATCTATCTATCTATCTATCTATCTATCTATCTCTTTAATAGAAGAAAGTATATGAGTGATTTTTAGGAAGACATCCAAAAGGCAAATAACTGAAATGATAATAAAATCACTACTAACTGGGAAACATCAACATTAAATTCCAAATTTGATCCACCTTAAAACTTTCAAACACTGACATTATCAAACTTTGAAAATGATGTGGAAAATAGGAATGACTGGATTTGAAGAGCTAATTGCATTACTCAGAGAAGTTCAGGATGTATACATTCTATGATTAATGCTTTAAGGTATATCCCTTGAGCATCTATTGTCTTTGTCTTCAGGAATAAGTGGCCACACATCATGACTGTGAAATAAATTGTGATAATGAAAGACTGAAAACAAATTAAATGTCCTTTGAAAGATCAGCTTTGCAAATGGTGATGTTATAATATGAGGTGGTACTGTACAGAGGTTACAATAAAAGCCCATGATCTACATGTGCCTGTAGTGATAAAAGTTGAAATTTTATAAAATATATTGTTATTCACCCAGAAAAATTTAGGAAGGTAAAATTACTGATCTATAAGTGATTGAAGTTGTAAAAAGACCTTATTGGAAAACTATTAGGGTAATTAGGCTATAAATATTCACCCAATCGGTGAGTTGGTGTGGTGCTAAAGAGAACAGTCACAGATCATCTTAGCCAACATGACCATGGCACATGCATGTCTCTTCAGTTTGTGCCAGTGTAGTCTTATACTAACAACTGAGAGGTTACCTATGCACCACACTCCTTCTCCCCTAAATAAGTCATTTACCCAGAATTCCTCTTGAAAATGTCATAACCAAGCAAATGAACTTCACACTTAAGAAAACACCTACTTACCATTCCTGCTACAGATTATTCTCTTGAATGCACATATGAAGAATAAATTCCAGCAAATAAAATGTCAGCTATTGTGCCAGAAAATGGTCCATGTCAGTCATTCCTTAATGGAGAGGGCCCTTGCAAACAGGGAGTAGAATTGAAAAATTGAAAGATTATTAAAAAACTTACTCTAGAAAAAGATTTTCTATTTGTTCAATATCAAAAAGAATTTTTAAATCTAAATTATTTTTTCATTTATTGAATATACAAGTCCTTCATAAATAAGGTATGTAAATTTGCAACTCAGAAAATATTTTAAAAAATCATTATAATAAACTTTTATTTCATAGTTTTGGTTGATATCCCAACATTATCCTTACACCTTGACCATAAAGGGGAAATATTAAATGCAAATCAGATTTTATGGCTAAGTGACTTCAAAGTGAGTCAGGAGGTCATTTCAGAAGTTACACTTATGCATGTCTCAGGAGAATCTCAATGGCTGCCACAGTAAACAGTGCTTCAAGCAGGGGGACTCCTGAGTGCGCTAGAGACATCCAGGAATTTGGCACTCTGTCAGTGGACCTTATCTTGGAATGTATGATAACATATCCCCCAATGTATCAGAGTTAGACTCATTTATAATTTTCTTACACATAGCTCTTATGCCCCTTTTATTCAATCCTATAATTAGCTCTATAGCCATTAGATATGTGTCTGAAAGCCTTAAATCTTCTGGCTGTTTATATGGTGATTGAGCCCTGAATCTCCACAGAATTTCAGCCAACACCTCTCCAGCTCATCGGATGCACCCAGGATATCTAACAAAAAGATGATTATGTACAAAGCCCCTTTGCCCCATAAAACCAGAGAGTATCTGCAACTGCAAGCAAGACAGTTCTATCCATTTGTCCCATGGGATCTAAGCTTCTTCTCAATCCAAAGCAGAGTGGGCATCACCATCCCAAAATCCTGAAGATTGAGGAATGAATAAACATAAGGGGGTGGGGGAGATGCAAAAAAATAACCTATTTAAAAAATAACAAGAGATTTGAATAGAAAATTTTCTAAATAGGAAATACAAATGGATAAAAAGCACATGAAAAGATGCTCAACATTATGAGGCATTAGGGAAATCCAAATCAAAATTACAATGTGATATCATCTTACACCTATTACACTGCTACTATTAAACAAACAGAAAATGATAAGTGTAGGGAGATGATGTGGAGGAATAGGAACTCTCATCTACTGCTGGTTGGAATGTGGAATGGTGGAGCCAATGTGGAGGATGTTTTGGCAGTTCCTCAGGAAGCTAAGTATAGAATTCCTATATGGTCCAGGAATCCCTCTGTTGGGAATAAACCTAGAAATATTGAAAGCAAGGTAATGAACAGATATATGCACACAAATGTACATTGTGACCTTATTCACAATTGCAAAAAGTTGTAAGCATACGAAGTGTCCATCAACAGATGAATGGATAAACAAAATGTGGTCTATGCATACAATGGAATATTACTCAGCTGTAAGAAAGAATGAAGCAGTGATACATGTGACAATATGGATGAATCTTGAAGACCTTATTGGGTGAAATAAGTCAGTCACTAAAGGGCAAAGAGTAAATGATCTCACTGATATGAATTAATGATACTGAACAGACTCACAGTGATAAAGACTGAAAGACAGAATGGCAGGGGATAAAGAGTAGAGAGTGGTGAGTTGCAGCTCAATCTGGGCAAATATATGATAAGGTGGATGGGAAGGTTTTGCAGTGGATGGGATTGAAAGTGGTGCAGCAATATGAATGGGGTTGACAAACCTGGAATGTGGATATAAATGAGGTTTGGGGGAATGGGCTATGCACAGAGTTGACTGGAGGGCTGGAGGAAGGAGCACATGAACTCTGGAGAGGTTGAGAACTGAGGCTGAAATTACAATTGTGGGAGTGCTCTTTCGGTATCTATGCAGAGGAGGGTCACTGCTGCAATGTGTCAGGGTTGGGAGTGTGTGTGGGAAAGGGTACATCTGGGGCATGCCTCTATGGAATATGGATGTGTTCCTGTGATCATAAGGTGTTACCTCAAAGTGTGGAGAGGCACACAAGCATAAAATTTATTAACCTCCCTTTCTAGGGAATCCTGCTATATTCTATAATATAGTGAAAAGAATCTCTAGAGTAAATAGGCAGTGGCTAATACCAATATGCCAAACCCTCAATATTAATGTTTGTACTTTAGAACCTTATCTTGCAAAATTGAAACTTAGCCTAATAATATCTATTGACCAATATTTATCTCCTAAAAATCTCTTTGCTACTCAAATACAGCCTCTCTCTAAGCCAAACTCACCACATAATCTCACTATCTTCCCCCTGGCATGGGACATGACTCCCAGGGATAAGGTACCCTGGCACTGAAGGATTATTACTGAGCACCAACCAGTGATTCATTTTGAAAATGATCAGGACCAAAGAAGGAAAAATTAAATACAAAAGAGTTTTTACATATAAGAGATTTCACAGTGATTCAGAAAGACATTCCAGAGGTTACACTTATCCATGTCTCTGTAGGATCTCACTAACTGCCACAGTAAACAAAGCTTCAAACAGGGATGCTCCCATGGGCTCTAGAGGCATTCTGACATTATAGGAAAGGAAAACAACCCTATGAAATCAGCACCCAATTGTTGGGTCTTTCCTTGGAAAATATGATAAACTCTTTCCCCACTATAACAGTTAAGCTCATTTATAATTTCCCCACACAAGATTCTATTAGCCATTTTATTTGAACCTATAATTAGCAATTAAATATATGTCCCAGAGACTTAACTATTTGGTCTGTTCATATGCTGGTTGATCCCTGAATCTCAGCAGAGTTGCAGCCAACACTTACTCTCCAATTCATTGGATTCACACAGGAAAACTAACAAAATGAAGATAATGGAAAACCCCAATCCCAAACCAAAAAGTATCTAAAACTGCAATCAAAAATAATTCCTGCCAACTTATCTTCCAGACTCCAGCTCTCTGAGTCTGCTTGATTTGCTTAATTCATATCAGAGAGGTCATGCAATATTTGTCCTTCAATATCTGGCTTGCTTCACTCAATATAAGGTTCTCAGGATAGAAAGGGAGAATAAGGTTGTAAGCCAATGCCCAAATGGACAAAATCTATGTTAAGGTGGAAGTGAGTATTTCTGCAGTGAAAGGATATGATGGGAGTGTTAACAATATTATTGGGTTGCATGGTACAAGTTTGAAAAGGGAGTAAGGTGGAAAGGGTGGGTTGTATGGTCCATGGAACTGGGAGGAGGGTTGGGGGAGCAGGCAGGTGAACATTGGGGATTGATAGGTATGTGGTTAAAACTACAATGTTGGAAAAGCTCTTTTGCCAATATGACAGGGAAGTGTTACTGACATAGGGTATTGGATGGGGGTCATTCAGGGGAGGTTGCATCTGGGACAGTATTCTAGAGAATGTTCAAGTGATGATTTTGTCACTTGAAAGTGTGTTGTATCAGTGCGTGGAGACACACACAATGAGTGGGAAGGAGTTGGACTCCCACCATGGGTAGGCCCGATATGTTCTCAAGCAGAGGGGTGGGTGTCTCTCAAGAGCATGGGCAGTTTCTATTAAGGGAGGAAAGATCAGTGTGTCAAGCCCTCAGTGTTGTTTCAAGTAACTACGAATCTTGTCCTTCCAGAAGTGAAGCCTGGTAGTCACTGTAGTCCCTGTGTAGTGTAGGAAGGAAGAAAATAGATGGAAAAGTGGGTATTTAGGGGGCAATGGAAGTGTTCTGCATGATCTTACAATGCTAGATACAGGCCAAGTTAAATTTCAGCAAAAATTTATAAAAGTTTATGGTCTAAAATGTAAACCACTGACCATAGTTAGGAGTTATGTTTTGATTTTTGTACATCAGTTATAACAAATGTACCATCCACACATAAAAAGATTATTAATATCAGAAGGGGGTAAAGGGGAAACATGTTGGGTATACAGGAATCCCATATATTCTGTATTTGACTTCATTGTAACCTAAAACTTCTTTGAAGACAAAACAAAAAAAAAGTCAGACACTGGGGAAGAAATGGAAGAATGCACTGTGCATACAGGACAACAGATATTACAATGATGAAAGGGAAAACACCAAAGACAACTTTTTAAAAAATATTTTTCATAATTTTTAATATAACAATTTTTGTTATTTTTATTTAGTTTTAGTTTTGCTAAATTATTATGTATTTTATTTCTTATGTTTAAAGCTATCATTATTATTTCATTTTCCTATTAATTGTATTTGGTAATATTCCTAGATTCATTTTTTAAGAAGTTTTGGACCTCAGAAGGGTTAAAACTGTGGCAGGGGAGGATCATTGGTGTTGGGTGTCAGTGATGGGGAATACATGGGATGATGTTCATCTGGGCATACATATAAAGTATATAAATGTGTTCAAATGTTTATGGGGCATTGTCACAGTGGGTAGAGATTCACACAATAACCAAAAGAGTATTCACTCTTCATCCTGTGGAGCTCTGCCACATTCTCTAATGGAATAGCAGCAATCTCACAAGTACAGGACCAATGACTAGTGAAGAAAGATGTTCCATTAATGGGCCCTTGATATTGATGACTATGCTTATGAGCCTTTGCTCTTGAAATTGCAACTTAGCCTAGTGTTGTAGGGTATCTAAAAGTTACCTCCTGAAAGCCTCCATTTTGCTCAAATGTTTACTCTCTCTAAGCCAAACTCAGCAAATGACGGACATGACTGCTGGGGATGATCCTCCCTGGTACTGAAGGATTACTTCCAAGCACCAGCTGGTGATACAACTGGAAAATGACCTTGAATAAAAGGGTGAAAATGTAAAGACAAATGAGTATATATGGCTAAGAAACTTCAAAGTGAGTCAAGAGGTCATCAGAGAGGTAATCTTATGCATGTCTCAGTAGGATATCATAGATGGCTAAAGTGGATACTACTCAAAATAGTGGGGCTCCTGAGGTGTCAAGAGACACACAGGTCCTACAGTCATGGCAGAGAGCTTCAGAGATTGGTGTCTTGCCAGTGGGCCCTAGTTTGGAGTTTGAGCTCCTGAGTGTGACAGAGTTTGACTCAGATGTGACTTCTCTATACATGTCTCTTCTGTCACTTCTTTGAACCTATCTATATTTGGTGCTGGAGTTGGTAGGTGTACACCCAAGAGACTTCAATCTTTGGGCTGTCCATGTGCCAGCTGGGCCCTGAGCCTCAGCAGAGTTGCAACACCTACTCTGCAGTTCATTGGACTCAGCCAGGACAACTAACAAGGAGGGAGGATGGACAAGCACCATACCAAGGAACCAAGAGAGTCAACAACTGCAAGCAAGAGATTCTCATCCAACAGCCATATGGGATTGAAAGCCCCTCTCAATTAGAGGTGGATTGGCCATCACCATCCCAGAATCCTCAAGATTGTGGAATAAAATATGGACTAGATTGGACTTACTGATATTCTACTATAGACTTATTGTGAGTTTAGCAGTGGAAGAAATTATATCATTGATGTGGAGACAGTGAACCCTGGAGGTGCTGAAGGCAGAAAGAGGGAAAAAGAAGTGTAATATGGGGGCACTTTCAGGACTTGGATCAGTCCTGAATGGCATTGTTATGAAAGATACAGACCATTATATATCCTGCCATAACCTTCAGAATTGAGTGGGACAGAGTGTAAACTACAATGTAAATTATAATCCATCCTTAGTGCCAATGCTCCAAAATCTGTTCATCAGTTGCAATGAATGTACCACACTAATGAAAGAATTTGTTAATGTGGGGATAAATGGGAGATGTGGGGAGTGGAGTATATGGGAATCCCTTATTTTTTTAATGTAACATTTTATTTGATGTAAGTATCTTTTAGAAAAAATATAAAATATTAGAAAATTATAATAAAAAACAAGTGAGAAAGAAAAAATAAAACAAAAACATTTCCTTTCATCTGGCCCATGAAGTCTAACCTCCTTCTCAATATGAAGCAGATCATGCATCACCATCCCAAAATCCTCAAGTTTGAAGAATGGCCAAAATAAGGGAGAAATGTAATTCCAGTTAGACACATACAAACCCTTATCAAAGCTTCCTCAATATCTACATAATCCCAAGGCCATTGCCTGCCTAACCATAATAGTTAAATAAGTAATATCTCAAGGACTATATATTTGCTGAACTACTACTTGTAATACTTATATTTTACCTGTAAATAAACCTAATTTTCATGGATAGCAATTTGTTCAAGATTTAAGAGCCATTAACAAATGATTCATATAACACTTTTCATGTATTTCCAACCCTGTTATCCCAGGGTCCTCCAACTCTAAATGGTTTACTGTTATAAATCCATGTTCTTCTTTTTCAGATATCCTGTAGAGCCAGTGAGTCATCATCTATTTGCATTCAAGTGTAATAATCAGCAATACACTAGGATAGTTAAGCTTCAAGGCTTTACAGAGGCACCTTCATACTTCTCTCAAGTGTTACATCAGGACTTGAGCATCCCACAATTTTCTAATTGCTTGAAAATATTTGGACAACTTATTTTTCTGTTCCTCTACTAAAGAGAACTCCTTAAGACTAATCTCTTTGCTCCAAGAGTTAGCTCAAAAGGGGCATAAAATCTCTAAGGAAAAATTACAACTTACTCAAGAGATAGTCCACTAATAGGGTGATGATTTAAATATTGGAGAATTTCACCCATCACCCAAAAGAAAAATACTGACCCACAATTCCCTAAACCCATGACAAAAAGAAAATTAAAGGGATGCCTTGGACTGGCCAGTTAATGTAGATCCCGAATTCCAAATTTTTCTTTATTGGCATCACCTCTCTATAAATTAAATAAAGCCAATTCACATGAACATTTACCTTGAGAGGACTTTCACCACAAGACACTTAAACAACTTGAAATGGCTTAATTAGGTCCTTTCACCTTGGGGTAACCAAATTATTCAGAGCCATTTATTCTATTCATTCATGAAAAAAATGGGAAGGTTCTTGGTTAACACAATAACATGGGAGAAAACTAAGACCTATTGCCTATTTGAGCTTGAAATTAGATACTGTGGCTGGAGCTTACCCAGCCAGTGTAAAAGCAATAGCAGTAGATGCAAAATAGTTGAAGTATCTGCAGAAGTAACAAAAGACAATGATGTGTATTTATAAATCCCTTAGGCTGCCCACAGCTTCTTAAACTCTGAATTTACTCAGTAGCTATTCTTTAGACAAGTTACTTCCTATGAAATCTATTTACTCTCATCATCCAATTTTATTCTAAAAGGATGCAATGACCTTAAACCTGCTACATTAATGCCTTTGCTTGAAAAAAATCCTCATAACTATGATCTAACTACATTCCAATTAATGACTCTCCATCCTGACATACAAGAATTACCATGGCATAGCCCTGAACTTATTTCGTTGTTGAAGGATCCTACATCTGAAGAATTAAGAGAAAATTTCATGTTGTATATATAGTCACAAACTAATTTGAAATGATTGAATAAGGTAACAGCAAGCAGAACTATACACTCTTACTAGAGCTTGTATGTAGTCATCTCAAGAAACAGTTAACATTTGTACAGACAGCCAATATGCTTTTGAAGTTGTTCATGATTTTGGAATGCTTCAGAAACAGAAGGGGGTTCCATACCTCAAATGAATCTGTTATAAAGAACAGACAACTACTCAGTGACTTACTACCATCTTACTTCCTCATTCTGTCCTTATTACTAAAATTGAA
>JAQZBX010018167.1:0-34867 GCA_029593785.1 Cabassous unicinctus | reverse complement strand
TATATATATATCTTCAAAATAGATAAGCTCAATAAGGGCAGGGATTTTTTATTGTGCTCACTGCTGTACTCCCAGCTCTCACAGCAGGTGATTCATAAATATTAGTTGAATGAGTGAATAAAAGAGCACCAATTTTTCATTACTGAAGAGCCCTGATATGTAGCAGGCTGACTACTCTGTAACTACATGTAAGGTCTGAAACATACAAGGTCTGAAACAGGAATGTTTTTGTGGCCTTCAAATATGCTTCTACTCACTGGCCTTCAAAGGAAGAACAGCTCAGTGACACCCAGTGTATAAATTCTGAAAATCCCAATACTTGTGTAAACTTTTGCTTTTATAAGATAATGAGAAATGGTAGAATGACTGATTCACTAACTGCTAGTTGGGCAATTAAAAGGTAAAACTTCCATGAATAAAATCAGTGGATAAACTAGAGAGAGGGATAAGAGTTAAGAGGGGGAATACCAATCATAACAATACAGCAGGCAATAGTCGAGGTGGACCAAGAGGCTTCACATAAATGCTGAATACACATTTCAATTGTAAATGACACACTTGTGGGTTTACTGACCCGGAGGCCAAGTGTTTCCAATGTGTATTTCCACAATGAATTTCTTGGCGTTTCTTTATGAAAAGGCCTTGTCTTTTCTTACAGCTGTGCACCGGAATCTACCCTCTGAGCAATGTCAGTGGGCCTGGGAAATCAGAGTTTCAAAATCCCATTGCTCTGTGCTCATGGTGGGTGCAAACAGTGCTGAGCTGGAGGAATCTCTGGCAGTGCCAACTTGAAATCTTTAATTCCCACCATCTTGTAGATGGTAGTTGTAGCTCATGGCACGGGTGAAAGAGGGGTCCTCCTGAAGCAGGGAGGTGGTCAAGACCAAGCTTGACTACCCCAAAGGGTAGATGAAATTGCTTTGATCTCATCTTACAAAGATAAGTGAAATGAAAAGACTTGCCTGCCTTAAAAACCTTCAGTGGTTCCTCGACACCATCTAGAATGAAGCATAAACCAAAGCCCTTCACCGTGATAGTCACAGCTCTATAGCGTTCCTGAGGACATCTCCAGTCCTGTGCCCCGCTGTTCTCCACTCTATCAAACAGCAGGATTGCACAGCGTGCGTTTCACGAAAGTCAGGCTTCTTATGCCTTTGAGAGTTGCATCTGCTATCTCCTCTGTGGGAATTGCTGTTCCCCCTTCTCCAAGTGCCCAACTCCTTTCCCTTTTAAGTACCCACACAAGTACCAACTCTTCCAAGAGCCCTCCTTGATGCCTCTCATCCCCCTTGCTCAGGTCTGGGATGGGTGCCTGCCTCTGTGCTCCTGGAGTTCCCACCCTGCCCTCTAACACAGCCTAGTTTAATGCCTTGTCAGTTTGGTATTGGTTCTCTCTCTTTCTCCCCCTCTTTTTCTCACTGCAGTGTGCATCAATTCTTGAGAGGAGAGCTTGTATCTTTCTGTTCCATATACCAGCATTGTCTGACCCATAGTAGGTGCTAAATAAAAATTTGTTGGACAGATAAACATATGAATACATTTCAGTTTTCTCTACAAGGAAATAAGAATAGGAAATCAGAGCCATATATTCTCTTTTGCCTATAACGTTGTTTTAAAAATTACACTTTTCTGCTTCAAAAGTCCATGAGAATTACTGGAATGTCACTATTGAGTCTTATATTGGTTTAGAAGATGCTTCACTAGTCTTGTGTTTCTACATATTCTCCTTGTTTTTTGTCTCCTTACTGCTCACAGCAAATGCATGACCTTCACCTTAAGCAGGGTGTAGTTGAGCTTACCAGAATACAGATGCAGAGAGAGAGAGAGAGGGAGAGAGAGAGAGAGAGAGAGAGAGAGAGAGAGAAGAGACATGCTTGGCACACTGGTTTCATTCACTCCCTCCATTCCCTTTTATCTAGATAAGCCTAATTGAAGACTTTCCAGGAGAATACCTTCCCTTCCCTTCCCCTTAGTCTTTAGGTGGGGAAGTTTGAGCTATTAAAGTGATGTTAATACAGAGGTCGAAAGAAAGGATGAGCAGATTCTATGGAAATGCTCACTCTGGGGTACCTGGGGTCCCCAAATGCTCATGAAGCACATATCATGTTCAAGGTACTGCAGATGCAGCACTGGATGAAAGAGACAGAGTCCTAACATTCTGGACCATGATAGAAGGCAGGCCACAGATAAATAAACCAATAACAAAATAGTATCAGGTTCGATAAGTGTCATGAGGAACACAAGAATAGCATGAAGGGGTAGATCAGGGTAGGGTGCCATTTTAGATGGGTAGCCAGAGAAATCCTATCTTTTGAGATAATACCTGAACAGAACATGAATAAAACCAGGGAACATGTTGTGTGAAGAACTGGGGCAAGAGTGGTATAGCACGTGCAAAGTCCCTGAGGTGGAAATTGGCTTGGCATGCTTGAGGGTCAGTGAAAACACCAGGGTGGTCATGGTGAAATGAGAAAGGGCCTGATACTGCAGGGCCCTAGAGGTTATGGCAGGGTCTTTGGATCTCATTTTTGGAGTGATGGGCAGATAGGGTAGGCAGTATGGAGGAAAAGGCCCAATTCCTTGACTACAGCCCTAGCATTCCCTGGGCAAATGGCTTTGGAGCCAGCAATTCCCCACCTTCTCAGTAAAGCCCACAAACAATGTGTTGAACCTGGCAGGCTTCTGCAATTAAGAGACTGGTGGTGCAGAGCAGGGAGCTCCTTTCTTCTGAGGTTTCCACCTACAACGCTTTGATTTTCTAGGCCCATGACCATTTGATCCAATCATCCAAAGGCTCCCACTTTTCCCTTTTTTTTCTTCCTATACACCTTCCAAGGCTAGGTATTTTGACTTCTATTTTTTTTTTTTTTAACATATTCTATGACACAGTCCTGTTTGCCTTTTAAGTCTCTGCCAACAGTTCTTCCCATTTGAAGCCTCTCCTGATGCACAGAAGGCAGAGCCTGTGCTCCCTCCCTGATTATTAGCGAGTGATATGTTATGTTGCTGTTTGTCTGTCTACTAGACAGTGAGTTCCTTGGAAGCAGGGACCTGGATTAATTGTTCTAGTACCTCCTGAACTTAGCACAGAGCATGGTTACAGAATTTTATTGACTGAGGGAATTCAGGAGATGTTGGAACTATAATTCAGGAGAGGGAAATAATAAATATTTTAATAAAATACAAATGTTCTTTGGATAAATCCAAAGGGAGAAATATTCTGAAGATAGTGGAGAAGAGCCAACAAAAAGGTTTGCACATGCTTCCTGTACTAAAGAATGTCTTTAAATATACAGTGATTTCTTCAAAACAGCATTAAGAAGGCATGGCTGGGGAAATGAAACTACTAAACCCTTGGGATGTCAAGGGCTCTGAGTCAGAGGCAAAGTAATTGCAGCCTGTGGTTCACATGAAAGTTTTCATCTCCCTGAGCTGCTGAGGCCTGGGGCTTTCCAATGCAGAAAGGAGATAAGGTAGCTGTAAACAGAAGGTATAGTGGAGATAGGAATCTCTCTTTGATGTAGCATCTGTCAAAGTCGGAGAGACTTCCCCTTTCTCATATTCATTTGTTGTCCTTTTACACCTTAGATTTGTTTCTTCTTGAGTCTCATCAGTCCCACCCCCATAATTAAACTACCTCTCCAGGGCCTCCTTGATGATCATCTCATGGCTGGGTGGGATGCAGTCCGTGCACAGAGTCAATGGAATTTTCCACCTGGACTCACTTTAGACTCTGGCAGAGGCCACTTTTTTCCTACCAATCTCCCACTCTTCCTTACAAACAACCACAATTTTATATGAGTAGCAACATGCTCAGCCAGAAGGCTACCTTTCTCAGCTTCATTTATAGCTAGCTATAGTCAATAAAATGTGAGTAGAAGTCACTGGTGAAGTTTCCAGAAAGACTCATCTGTGGGTACTCCTTTTTTGATTTTTGTTCTTTCTCCTTCATGCTGCCCAGAACACAGATGTGAAGGCTGTACTACAGCAGCAATATTGTGACATTGAGGTGACTTTGAAAATGAATGGAAGCCAAGGATGGTGGAAAAGAAAGGTGCAAGGATCCTGAGTCCCTGTTAATTCAGAACTACCATACCATCTCTGAACCACCTAAATCTAGATTTATTTTATGAGAGAAGAAACCAGCCTTTGTCTTACTTAAGTGATTGCTATTTTAGATCGCTGTTATAGGCAGGTGAAGGTATTTATAAATGACCAAGACTCCTCAAGGCAGTTCCAAATATCCCCATTGTTATAACCCTTTTTCTGTTTACCAAGGTCCAGTGGGAGTAACACCTCTACCATGACACCTTCCCTGGCTGCTCCTGATTTGCCTGTTCACTCCCTTTTCTTGATTTTATTCTAACATTCTGAGTATCTAGTGTCCCCCCCACCCCCAAACTGTAAGCTGGAGCACATGAGTCAATGTAACAATGCTTACTATGTGACCCCCTTCTCCCTCAACTATCATCACAGTACAAGGCATGCAGTAGGTGCTCAATATATGCTTGCTAATTACATTGAAAGTGAAGACTATTACTCATTAAACCCTGATGAAGTAACATTTGCCACCTATACTTCTTGAACATTTGGGGGCCAAAATAAAATGTGCACATTTTTTTCATCTAGGAAGAACCATGTTTTCTGATTGTTTTTCCAATTGGAGTTTTTAAGTACTGTAGCCACTGAGGAAACATGGCAGCAGATGCAGTGAATGGGATGGGACATGGAGGTCAGGATTAAGTTGTTGTCTTGGAAATATGGGGTTCATCTCTTCATGACTAAGAGAAAAGAGAAAATGAGAAAAACATCGTGGAAAACTCAAAGGACCATGCGTAACTTTTCAGTAGTAACCTAAGAAGAAAGGAAAATACCTGGAATAAAACTTTTAATGGGAAATAACCAAATAATTAGTATCACTATCTTGGTCATCTTTAAAAGAAATAAAATGAAAAGTACATTAATTGCTAGGCTAAAGGAGGGAAGAAAAATGAGAAACAATTTAAACACAATTTAAAATGCGAAACACACACATAATCAAAAAATAAAATGATTAAAGAGAAACCCAAAACCTGATACTTTCAGTTCTCCTGAGACCTTTGATGAACTGGTCAACAAAAGGGAAAGTTAACACCTGGGAAAGACAGGGAAGGAACTCTTTCAAAGTGGCTTTTGGAGGCTTCCTGAGTAAAGAAAGCAGCATGCCCTCCCATCTGGCTTTGGAAGGAGCTCAGGGGCAAGGCGTACCTGTGGATGCCTTCACGTGTGCAGGTTTGCTCTTGTGCCTGCCTTTCTCTGCTCGTAGGAGGATGGTGTATTCCTTCCCAGGTTCCAGGCCTCTCAGAACGTAGGAGGTGGTGTCTTTGGGAAGCTGCTTCTCCACCAGCTGGCCCGTGGGGAGGCTGTAATTGAGGCGGTAATGGTCGAACTTGGCCAGGGGTGCTCTCCAGAGCAGGTTCAGGCTGGTGTCTGTCGTTCCCGAAACCCGGAGGTCTCTGGGCGCGTCCATGTCTGGGAGGAAAACAGAGAGATGCACACTGCTCAGACAGAGATGCGGGGATGCTTCTGGGGCTAAAGGTCAGTGGGGAATGGGCTGTAATCCTCCGTCTGCCATCAAGGGGCTGTGTGACATCAGATAGTTCACCTCTCTGAGTCTCAGTTTTCACCTTTGTAAAATGGGCCTCATTATACTTAAGCTTCCAAGAGTTTGGGGAGATTAAAAAACAAATGTGATGGCATATTAGTACCTTGGGAAGCTATCCAGCCATGAAAAGGAATGAACTACTGATGCAAGAAACAATTTGGATGATCTCAAGGGAATTATGCTGTGTGAAAAAAGCCACTCTCCAAAGGTTACATTCCTATGATTCCATTTACGTAAAATCCTTAAAATGACAAAATCCTAGAGACGACGAAAAGATGAGGGGTTGCCAGACATTAGGGATGAGGGGATAGAGGGACATGCTGTAGCTATGAAAGGGTAGCAGGGGGGATCCTGGTCATGGAACTGTCCTGTCTTAACTGCGGTGGTGGGTGCATGAGTTTACTTGTGGGATAAAGTTGCATTGAACTAAACGCTCCAGTGCAAAAGAGTACATGTAAAACCGCTTACATCTGAATAAGGTTGGTGGATTGTACGCACATCAGTTTCCCGGTTGTCATTGATATTGTACTACAGTTACCCCAGATGTTACCACTGGGAGAAATGAGAAGAAGGGCATAGGGAATCTCTTTGTATTATTTCTCACAACTGTATGTGAATCTGCAACGAACTCAAAATCAAAACTGAAGAAAGCATGGTGTCTGGCATTGGATTGTGCATAATCTGGAAGCTCGATGAAACGTGATTTATGCCTCTTTACCCACCAGCTCCCCTTTCCTCTCAGTACCTGGTGGAGGGCTGGTGGAGAGGCAGGGGGAGGGGCTCTCTCATTCAAGTGCTAATTTCCTGGAAAACACCTTGATGGAAGAGTCTTTGCCTCAAATCCTGTTGCCCCATCACCATCCTCACCCTGAGGCCTGCACTACAGGGCTTAATGACAGTGAGCTGGGACCTGGTTAAACTCTGGTTCTGCCACGTACAATCTGCTTGATGGGATATAAAATTAGGTGTTTCCTAACAGGAAGTCCCCCAGATGTATTTTGATTAGACAATGCTTTGTAAAAAAAAAAAAAAATAGAATCAGTTATCAAATTTTTAAAAATTTATAGATTTCTTATAAAGTCTGCTTCCAATTTTTCTTAAAAATATTCCCTTGCCCCTCTTCTGCATGGCGAGAGTAGTGTCAGCATCATTTAGGTGAGCCATGCTCGCTCTGGTTCAACTTCACTCAATTAGTTACTTTTGAATTTAGAAGACTGGGCTAAATGATCTCAGAGGCCCCCTTCTCCTCTGGACTTCTGCTTTCTCTTTTCAAGCAGTTCTTGCCCCTCCTTGGCCCTGTCTTGTCTGCCTAGTGCACCCGCCAGGTCTTGGTGGTGGGAATCCAAGTTGCTCCTCACCTGTGGCCGCGTTGATGGTGGCTGGATTGCTCTCCTTGTCCTCCTTCACTGCAGACACTCCAATCCCGTACTCAGTTCCCGGCCTCAGACCTAAGGGAGAACGTGAGGGTTGGCACTCAGCCTGAAATCGGACGGAATTTCAAAGACCATAAAAGCCTGGACTCGTTCTTGGGAGGCTATGATTTCTCAATTACCAGAATGTTTTACAAACCAACTCACTGCAGTCCAAGTGAGAGAAATTGCTGGGAGGTAGACTTATTGCTTTCTTTGAGTGTTTCAAAAGGGGGACATGTGGGAGCAGTCTGGCTGTGTTTTGTGGTCCCAGGGGGGCTGGCTGGATTGGGGCTGCAGCGCTCACCTGTGAGTGTGGTTTTGGTTGTGGCTTGTTGGCTCTTTGGGACATCAACCTCAGCATGGTCACCTCCGGAGATGGGTGCATACTTAATTCTGTAATTGTCGATGGCTGCCTTGCCGTTTCTCCATTCTAGGGTGATGCTATTGTCTGTCTGGGCAATGCGCCGGAGGTTCCTGGGGGCGTCCAGCCCTGTTTGGGACAGGAGAGAACATTTGTGCGAAAATGCCAGGCACTGGGAGACCAGCAGTCTTCGACAGTTTAATCTAAGACATGGAAAGTGCCTGCCATTGGAGAGGAAACATAAAATCACCTCTCTGGCTTGATAGCCTATGCTCAGCTCTAAACAAACACTACATATTTGGCACCTTTCCCCAAGTATGCACCACTGCAGTTATTCATATTTTCCTCATGTTGTGTACCTAAAAAAAAAACCTGCCCAGAAATGTGCAAATAAGCTCTATGAAGATAAGAACAGATGTGTTGTGCTCACTATATTTCTAATAACTCACCCAGAGCTTACTGAGCAATGAATAAATACTAACTGAATGAATGATTGAAACATTAGTGCTTTTAAAATAATGGCATTAGCTAAGAGGTTCAGAGGTGACTGTCATTCACCTGTTCCATATTTGTTTGATTTTTTTATTTTCACCAGAACCTTTGTTAGAGACATTGGACACAGCGTCCGCTATATATCCACACACACAGAAAGTGTGCTTTGGAAGGTCATCTGGAGTATTTTTTTTCCCTTTGGAAAAAGAATCAATCAACTGCTACAACATTTTAACATAAACTTTAAAAAGGAAGGACAATCTCCCCTCTGTTTTTCCTACTGTAAAATGAGCTTGGAAGACACCCCAGCATGGCATGGGAAGGAAGCCCGGCATGCTTTCCTTTCCTGTGGCTCTGTTACCTGTTGTGAAGGTCTCTTTGGCCGGGTTGCTGGACATGTCGCCCCTGCGGGAGATGAGGGACACCTCGTACTCGGTGTCCGGCTTCAGATTCCCGATGTTGTACTGGTTCTCGTCGTGTGTGAGGTCGATGGTGGTGCGGTCGCCTGGCACGTCTTTGATCCCATAGGAGAGCTCGATGCCATCGATCTCGGCCTGGGGCTTGGACCAGGTGATGAGAGCAGTGCTGTCTGTGACATCTCTCACCTCGATTTGGCTGGGGGCATCCAGGCCTGTGACGGGCGGAGGACAGAGTGGTTTCAGAGATCAGGGCTGGTGCCTGAGGCTGAGCAGAGGGGACTTGGCAGCCACCCAGCCCCTTGAGCGTGTGTTCTGTTGGTGTTTATTGACCCTTTGCCCTTATTGTACCTTTTTGAGTCTCAGTTTCCTGTTGATAAACTGTAAGTGGGGATAATGACAGTGACCTCTCAGGACGTTTTTCTGCTTTGCTTTTGCTTTTGCTTTTTCAAATGAAAGGAGATAATGCTGGTAAAACATCTAGCATTGTGCCTGGCACATGACACTTGCAGAACAAATGGCTGATGCTTTATGCTTATTATTATTATTTTCATAAACTGAAGAAATGTGCTTAGGGGCAACTGCACTTGAAAAATTTTATTTTGCCTCTTGGGTTTTTAATTAGGCAAAACTTTCTGGATGTTTGATTACTTTAGTGCACCATCAGCAGCCTCGGCGGCAAATGGAAAGTTATTTTTGATTGAAAGAATTGAGGCAAGGAAACCATCTGTATCGCAAGCCTTGACTACCTTTTCATCCTCGTCTTGGCTTTTCTTCTGGTCCCGTTACTTGCCTCCTGCCCATCCACCCTTGGCTTTCATGCCCTAACAGCTGCTCAGGACTCTGGGACATGCCGTGTTGCCTCCTGGTCTCTTCACATGCTGCTCCTTTGCTTCTTTGCCCTGAGATTGCGTCTCCCTGTTCTAAAAATCTACTATTAACCCATTACAATCCCACCTACTTGTCACCTTCGATGAGAAGCCTCCTTTGACGCTGCTGGAACAGGCAAACGCAATCCCCCTCCCATTGCTGCTTCTGGTCCTTAAAGAGCATTTTAATATTATACTTTTCTCACTGTTCTTTAACACATCTGCCGACACTTTGAATCAATTTAGATGGAGTAATTCATTATTTGGGGTAGGGAGTGAGTCTTAGAGCCTTCTTAATCTCCAGAATAAGGTCAGGCACCTACTAGGGATTCAGTAAATGTTTCTATTTTTAAAAATAGTTAAGTTTGTGTTTTCAGCATTGGTTGAGTAAACAATCAGATGAAAGGAAGTTGGATTTACAGGGAATAAGAAGAAGGAATAATCCATGGCTGACTGTGATAAAGTCTGTTTTATCTGCAGAGTCTATTTTTTAAAGTCTAAGTGTTGATTCTATAGCCCCAGCTCACAGGTGATGACCCCCTAAAAATGCACAAGAAAAATGACACTTCAAATCAACAGTGAAGTTGCTTGTCCTATGTTCTTACGGCTGCCAGCAAGCTCCCAAACTGCACCTACTACCTTCCTTAACACTTTTTTCATTAAAAAAAAACCAAAAAAACAAAAAACTGAGAGTCAGCCAAGGACACTGAACTGCCCCTGGATCTGGGACTCTTAAGCAGAGGGGACCCACATTTACTCTATGCATGATGTTTTGTCATTATGTCTTAACCCCATGATGACCCCACAAGGACGATTATATAAATCCATTTTCCAGATGTTGCCTCTGAGGCTTAATGTAATGATTTGCCCAAGTTGATGGTGACTGATGAAGCTGGAGTTCAAACTCAGGACTGTTTGGATCCAAAGTCGATATGCTCTCCCCTCTGTACCTTGGTGCCTCTCAAAAATATTCATGTGTCACAAATGGTCATAATACAACCTCCACATAGAGACCAGAGGGAAGGAGCAGAGGGAAGGAGTTTTGGCACCAAAAGTTTAAGGCCATTTGACCTAAAATATTCAGGAATATTAGCAAAAGAAACAAGTAAATATCTGCCCCACAATGTTATTTAAGTGATACGGAACTTCAAATGTTGGGAAGTTTGTCCTGCAATAAGAAGAAAATAAAGTAGCCAATCCCCAAATTTAGATTAATAAGAAAAGAGGCAGATGAAAGAAATGTCTTTTGTATTTTCAGTGTGCCTTCTCTATAGCAGGTATAAGCAGTCAGTCAATCTTTTCTTTGCCTTTCTGGTGACCTAATGATTTTTCTAGTTGGTACCTGCCTTCTACCTACCACAGAGGGATGTTGTCAAGATGATGGAAAACACTTGCTTATTAAGGAGACAATCCCGAGTTGGCTCTGAGCTAGGCAAAAATGTGCAAATATTTAAATGCAAGATGTTCTTTCTTGTTATTAGTCAGTAGACTTAACTTTTCCAACAATCCCCTGCCAAGAAGAATCAATTCCTTAAACAGTTGGTGCATATGTTTTCTTAGGGAAGATAAAGAGGTTTTACCAAACAGCAAGGCAAAATGATTTTCATTTTTTCCTTCTTTTTAAAATGTGCTTCCTCACAGAACAACTCAGATTTCTTCCCCCAAATGATCTAGCAGGGCCAAATTCTATTTTACTCACAAGACACTCTGACACCATTAGTAGTGAATGGAATTTTATATAGGTTCCTTTTGATCACATGGAATCATTGTTCTGCATAAATCAGCACCTCGTCAGTGCTAGTGGTGATGGGGTTAGAATTATAATAAAACTAGTCTCTGGCTTAAAGCTGTGGCCCTGGCACTATTAGGTATGTGATGATTAGTTAAATTGATTTGACTTCTCTAAGTCTCAGTTTCTCCTCTTGAAAAATAATGACATTAATATTTGCCCTGATTCTTTCACATGATTGTTGCTAAGATTAAATTAGATGACATGGTAGAGTGTTTGCTGTAGTCTCAATTATTTCACTTCCTGTATCCACGCCTCTTTGAATTGTGACTTTCAAGCTCTTCTCATCAAGAGATGGGTCTGTTTCTTCACCCTTTAAATCTGAACTGACCTTGGGATTGCTTGGATAGAAGTGAGATTGTGACAGTTTTGAGCCTGCTCAGCTGCCGTATGAACAGGCCTCAGCCAGCCTGCTGGTGGATGAGACACCATGTGAGCAGAATGGCATCGTCCCAGCTGAGGCCATCCTAGGCCAACCAGCCCCTAGCCCACACAGATACATGAATGAGCATAGTCAAGACTATGTTCAGCTGAGCCCAGCCCCAAATCACAAACCTGCAGAATGATTTTGAACCACTAAGGTTAGGGCTTGCTTGTTACACAGCAAAAGCTGTGTAATTGATACAAATGGTATGTAAGAGGGCACTTTATCAACCAGGAGGTGCTGTGAGGCATAGTCAACTCTACCATTATATCAGTGGCACTAAAGGTGATACTCACGGGTGGTTGTCACCCTCTTCAGGCCCGGGCCACGGGTATTGTTTTTCACGATGTGTAAAGATATCTCATACTCTTGTCCAGGAGCTAGACCAGTTTGCCGATATGTGGTCTCTGGCCTCCTCAGGCTTTTGGTGATCTCTCCCTCATCTTCTTTGTTCTGAAATAAAGGGACTTCTTGGTAAGACTTATAAGAAGTGCCAACCTCTTCATTTGCAGATTTATTCATTCTGTATTCATTTTCCTCTTTTATTCTTACATCCATCCACTAAGCACTTGTTATGCATCAGATCAGTATGTCATATGCTGAGGATACAGAGATGAATAAAACATTTCTTAGGTCCTTTTCTGCCTCTGGAAAACCTGTCTACTCATTCCTTTGACACCAAAGTCAAATGATAATGAATAAAGACAGAGCGAATTCTGAACCCACAAGCTCAGTTTCTCCTTGAAAAACTAAGAAGTCAGTGACAGAGCAGTTGGGTGATGCTCCTGTTATACAGTTAGTCCAGAGCCCAATCTTGAACTCAAGAATCCAGCTCCCTGTCTCACGTATGCTTTTAGGTCGAGAGAGAAGGGATGCTCAATCTGAGATGTGCTTGGAGGCATTTCAGGACAGATAATTTCTTCTCTCTGTCTCTGAGTTGAGGTTTGCAAGAGTGTGAGGGACAATTGGAACCTAGAGATGACTTAATTTCTATTTATCTAAGCTCAGCTCTAAGTGCTATATTATTGATTTATCAAAATCAAGGAAAAAATCAAAATGGCTTAGCATATGTATGCACACATAGGGTGCTGAATTTAAAGTCTTCTTATCCACCAAACGCTGAAGAAATTGAGTTGATAGGAAAGCTGGCAGAGCCCTTTGAAAGACCTTTCAAACCTTGTGGTCAAATACACCTGCTCCTTTGTGCTTCTTACCGTATTGCGGAAGATGATCTCCCAGGTTTCAAAAGCAATGTCCAGAGGGTCCCACTCCACATCCACGGATGTTTCCTTGATGGACTTGAATTTTAGGCCTTCAGGAGCAGGCAGATCTGTCAGGAATAGCACAGGCAGAAGGTGAGGGTGGGGTGGATGTGTGGCAGGGGCAGCACAGCCTTGATTTCACTAACCCAAAGGCTGGCTGCCTGCTACAGTTAGAGGCTGGTCATCAGGGCTGGAAACTACTTCAGGATTCTTCTGGAAAGTGTCTACTGTGAGGCAGTAGGAAAATTAATATCAGGAACAACCATATGACTAAATATTAGCAAGTTCTTCCTGTTCAACCTATTAAGAGCATGGGCTTTGGAATCAGACAAACCTGGGCTAGAATCTTAAGTTCCACCATTACTACTTTTGTGACCTGGAGCAAGATGCACAAAATGCCCAAGCCTCAGTTTAGTCACTCCTGAGAATGAAGTAAGTATGCCTACCCCTCAGGAATGTCTTGAGGACTAAGTGAGATAATCCATGTACAAAGGGGGGCATGGTTCCTGGTGCACAACACGATTTCAATACATGGCAGTCAATGCCATTATTACTGAAAAGGCCAATTTCCAGTCACAACTTTCTGTTCAGATGTGCAAGCAATTGCACTAATGTTGGACTCAGTGGAATAACTTGCATGCTAAGGTTTCCCTTGTTTTCTTTTTTTTTAAACAGTGGGCTCCATAGAAAGGTAGTAGAGTAGAATAGTTAAAAGCATGAACTCTGCAACCAGACACGTGGGGTTCAAATTCCATCTCGACCACTTGTTAGCTGTGTGCATTTTAACCCTTCTGAGTCTCAGTTTCCTCATCTGTAAAGTGGGGTTGATGATAGCATCTAACTCATAGGGTTGAAAGGAGGATTAATTAAATTAGTGTACACAGAGTGTGCAAAACAAAGTCTGATGCAGAGCAAACGCTTAAGTGCTACCTGCAATGATTCTCTGTGGCAGGAAAGACAGGAGAGCAAGGAAGAAGTTCTTGTAGAAAATGAGGAATTTCTTCAAGAAACTATTCAATGGGTTTATTGAATTCTAGACTTTTCCTAGCAGGTGTGATTGTGAAATGACAATTGCAGGTATGTGGGGGCAAAGCTGAGGGAGGAGCCCAGGGAAGGGTCCCGTGGGGTCAGGGGGGAGGGGGACGGAGGGCGGTTGAGGCTGGCCGTGGGGGGGCTCAGCTCACTCACAAGTGGCCACCCTGGCACTGACGGGAATACTCTTCTTGTTCTCCAGGATGGCGAACACGCGGATGAAGTACTCCACGCCGGGCTCCAGCTCCCGGATGGTGGTGGACGTCTGGTCCCCGGGCACTCGGAACTGCATCTCCAGGCCGTCTGTGTGGGTGGGCGTGTACATGACGAGGTATTCTGTGACCCGCATTTCATTGTCCCAAGCCAGGTTGACGGTCTCTTCCGTCACCTCCGTCACGACGAGGTCTTTGGGAGGGGACACTGGCGGGAAAGAGGAAGGGTACCTGGAGTTAGTAATGCCCACTGTAACTTCTCTCTAGGTTTGTTTCCCTTCGCCTGCCTCTTGCATTGCTGGTAACAGAGGCCTGCGGGTCTCCCCATGAAAGGTGGACCTCATCAAGGACCCCCGGCTGTGACCTATCTTTAAAACCCTCAGTGGCTGTCCATTGCCTTCAGGCTAAAGTTCAAGGTCAGGAGTGTGGCATTCAGGACTCTTGGTGACCTGGCTCCTCCTACGTCTCCCCTCCCTGGGTCTTAGTTCAGGTGAAGGCCATTGGCATGGGAAGGCAGGGCCTGTGCTTCCCTCCCTGCTCTGGACTCCTTAGCACTGGAGTGCTTGGTCATCCTCAGCACTGGAAGAGGCTTTGGGGCTCATCTGGCCCAACTCGCATTTTCTAGCTGGACGCCCAGCAAGGCGGTGGGACTTGCCAAGGTTGCTTACCTCATCGAGTTTGGTTCTCACATCTCCTCCCTGCTAGCCTGGTATTCTTTCCAATCAGGCTTCCCTGCCTTAGCCATGTTAAACACAGAGTCGTTTATTTATTCCTAGATACCAATGGCTTTAATCAAGACAGGAAAGCTCAATTATGACAATTATATACATGGTTGGATGAGAGAAGTACAGAGAAGACCTTTATTAAACATGGTCATTATCGTTCTTTGTTAGGCTTTTGTTCAACCAGTGCTTTCTGAGCACTTACTACAAGCCTAACTTTGTGCTAACTGCTGGGGATATGCCTCTAAGGGCTCATAGTCCTGGGATAAAGGACAGCAATAATGAAGTGATTTCAGAGACAGGTCTGCCTGGTAGACGGCAAGCATTTAGCCGAGAGTGCATTTCAAACACTTTGCCTTGCGTAAACTCACTGTCTCATTCCATTTCACTGACATTTTATTTCCATCCCAAAAGAGGGGTTTCTTTAATAGCAGCTCAGTCTTCTTGGAGAGTGAAAAAGGAAGTTGATGTTTAGCAAAAGGGAGGTTATTATTTCATCTACCTCACTGTTGGCACTGGGTGTTAAACTCAGTGTAGACGAGTTAGGTAGGCTCTGATTCCCAGCTCTGACTTAGTAGCTGCATATCCTTGGGACAATTGTTACCTCTCAAAGCCTCAGAGCCCACAGACAGATAATCCTGTAACAGGATAATGGCCAGTTTCCCTCAAATAGTCAGTGTGTGTGTGTGTGAGAGAGAATGTGTGAGTGTGAGATGTGAGAGAGTGTATGAGTATGTGTGACAGTGCGTGAATGTGTATGAGTGTGTGTGTTTGTATGTGTGTGTTTGAGCGTATGTGTGTGAATGAGAGAGTGTGTGCATGAGTGTGCATGTGTGCATGTGCTAGTGTGAGAAAGTGTGAGTATGTGAGTGTGAGTGTGTTTGAGTGTGAATGTGTAAGAGTGCGCATGTGCATGTACATGTGTGAAAAACCCATTGCTCTACACCCCCCATATAGCGTGCATGGTCCCTTGGCCAGGACCACGCTAGTTCCCGCCCCGGCACTCACCGTCAGAGCAGTCTTCCCCCTGGTAGCCTTCGCTGCAGATGCAGTGGCCATTGATGCACTGCCCTAGCTGGTTGCAGTCACTGGGGCAGGAGCGCTGCCCACAGGCCAGGCCCGTGAAGCCCTCGTGGCAGACGCACTGGCCGTCCACGCAGCGGCCCCGGCCGTGGCACTCGTCGGGACACCTTTGCTCCCGGCAGTCTTTGCCCGTGAAGCCTTCGTGGCACACGCACTGCCCGTCCACGCAGCGGCCCCGGCCGTGGCAGTCGTTCAGACAGGAGAGCTCTGCACAGTCGGGGCCCGTGAAGCCGTCCTCACACACGCACTGCCCGTCCACGCAGCGGCCGCGGCGGCTGCAGTCCTTGGGGCACCTCAGCTCCCGGCAGTCTTCCCCTGTGTGGCTGTCGTCACACACACACATGCCATCCACGCAGCGGCCGTGCTGGTGGCAGTCACTGGGGCAGCTCACGTCACTGCAGCCGTAGCCCGTGAAGCCCTGCTCACAAACGCACTGCCCCTGGACGCAGCGGCCCCGGCTGTTACAGTCGCTGGGGCACCGCAGCTGGCCGCAGTCTTCCCCGGTGTAGCCCTCGTCGCACACGCACTGCCCGTGGACACAGCGGCCGTGGCCGCGGCAGGCGTTGGGGCATCTGAGCTCCCCACAGTCAGGTCCTGCGAAGCCATCGTCACACTCGCACTGCCCGTCGACGCAGCGGCCGTGGCTGTGACAGTCGGCCGGACACCTCTTCTCACTGCAGTCCACCCCGGCAAAGCCCTCGTCACACACGCACTGGCCCTCCTCGCACCTGCCCTGGCCGCGGCAGGCGTTGGGGCAGGTGAGCTGGCCGCAGTCCTCTCCCGTGAAGCCTTCCTCGCAGTAGCAGGTGCCGTTGACACAGCGGCCGCGGTCGAAACAGTCGTTGGGGCAGACGAGCTCGCTGCAGTCTTCGCCAGTGAAGCCCTCGTTGCACACACACTCGTTCTCCACACACCGCCCGCGGTTGTAGCAGTTGTTGAGGCAGAGGGGCTCGTTGCAGTCGCCCCCCGCGAAGCCGTCCTGGCACACACACCGGCCGTCCACACACGTGCCGTGCTCCTGGCTGCAGGGCACCGGGCACACCTCGTGGCTGCAGTCGGCCCCAGCATAGCCTTCGAAACAGACGCACACCCCGTTCACACACTTGCCCTGGTCACTGCAGTCGTTGGGACAGGCCAGCTGGCTGCAGTCCTCGCCCGTGAAGCCTTCGTCACAGGCGCACTGCCCGTCGATACACTGGCCTCGCAGGTGGCAGTTGCCTGGACATTCGGGCTCAGAGCAGTTGGGGCCCTTCCAGCCAGGTTCACAAATGCAGCCGCATCCTTCAGTGCTGAAGTTGCCCCGGCCGTTGCAGAAGGGCCTGGTGTCCAGGCGGCCTGCCAACAAAGAGAAGGGAGGCTTATAGCTGCCTGTGAAGCCCGGATTCAAACTCAGCCACAGGATGTTGGTTCCCCCAGGTCCCATCTGGCTTGCAGACCAGTTGCTTAGTGTATGGAGTCAGATGGGACCTGCATCCAGTTACACCAGGTAGTTCTTAATATGGAACTCCAGGGGCTCCATCTAGTCCCTGAAAGTGTAGAATTTTGTGTATTGATGTGTGTTGGTGTGTGCGTGTGTTTCCACCCCCAAGAAGAAGATCCATAATTTTCATCAGACATTCAAGGAGTTCCATGATTCCAAATGATTATAAATCACCACCTTATGGAATTTGTTATGCTGTGCTAATACTGCTACTTCTCCCATCCTGGACAAGGTCAGGCACAAAGGGGATGCCCAGGAGATGATGGGTGAAGTAAACTAAATTCTGACCCTTTGGCTTGCTAGCTGTGCTGCATTTGGGAAGGGATTGAGACTCACTGGAGCTCAATTTCCACACTGCTAAAGTGGGACCAATAGCCCTACTTCACTAGGGTAGATGAGACTCAATGAAGACATTACAAACCCACAGCTCTGCTTGCTGTGCTTCTCTTTTCTGTTTTCTCTTCCAGAGTGTTTTGGGTTGACACAAGTCAGTATGTGGATTTACATGACCCAAACTTTCTAATTTCCCAAAACTGAAATGAAGCAGCTAAGGAGTGATTCTCTAATTCTGTTAGGGTACCTTTCAATTCCGTGCCCTCCCCCAAAAAACAAATATGTCTTTATCCTCTTCCTTTCTCTTATCCTGAAGGATGCAGTGGTTGGTAAACCTGATGAATGCATGATCAGTTCTTTGAAGTGTAAATATTGTCTTGGCTCCGCTCACAGGAGTCACTGGTCTGGTCTCCATGGACCCCAAGGACAGAAACAAAATCCACTTCCAGTGCCTCTGCACCCAGATACAGTGGTGATTTATATGTGTTATTTCCTTTCTGACAGCAGGGAGGAAGGATATTTAGAAAAAAAATGTTAGTTTGAGAAGTGAGATTCAGTTCAGAGCTGTGTTTCAAAGACTTATCATACAAGAAAATAATGTAAGATCAAAATAATGTTTATATTGATTCCAGACTGAAAAGCTAGTATTTTGGTTATATTGGGTTAAATAACATGGATGATTAAAATGATTGTTACTTGGTCCTTTTAACCTTTCGAATTGTGGCTACTGGAGAATTTAAGATTACAAATGTGGCTCACATTATATTTCTACTGGACAGTCCTGTTCCAAACAGCTATTTCAGTCCACTCTTTAGCAAAATCCTACTGTGTAGCTCCCATCTGTAATTTGCCATAAAATTTTATGCATAAAAATATATGTATAGCAAAAACTTTTTTTTTTTTTTTACCTTAGAAACCTAGAGCATATACTATCCACTTATGACTATTTGGTCTACTCTTGAAATAATTTGTTGAAGCATATTCTGGTGAATTCTTCTGTGTTGCAGAAATAGAGATTTTTTACTCTGATTTGAGGTTTTTGAAACTTCTTATAGCACTATCAGCTTTAGGGAATGGAGATGAAAACAGAATTACAAAGTGGTGGAATTCCTTAAAATGGGAAGCACAGGGAAGCAGGTTGTCATTGGGAAGAGTGTGAGCTCTGGAGACACATAGACCCATTCAAAGCCCTTATCTCTTATGACTCTTTGTGTCACCTTGTGTCAGTTAGTTAATTTCTCTGAATTTCTGTTCTTATATGTGCAAAGTAGGCATATCAAGCCTTATATCAAGGCTTTTTGGGAGGGTTAGATGAGATATGAATGATAGCACCTTGTGCATAATGGGGGTTCAATTCATGACGGTGAGCATCATCTTGATTGCCATTAAAATATTCCAAATCCTGTGGACTTTGCATGATCACAGGCAGCACTGGACATTTGTAGGAACACTGGGATGAGGAACAACATGGTGTGAGCCCTAACTCAGCAAGTCATTACCTTGAGGAACCCCATTCTCCTTCTGGGCCTCAGTTTCCCTATTTGTACAATAAGGTGACTGGCCTATATCAGTACCTGTCAAAGAATGCTGATTGGTTCAGGAATTTCAAGGTAGGTTCATATGTTTTGGGGTAGAGAATTGGTAGATTTCATGGCCAAATAAATTTTAGAAAGTTATAATTAAAGTGAAAAAGGCTTTTTGAAAGCCAGCCTTCTTAGAGGGCTAGAAACTCCTCTGAGTCATGTCATCATGACTCTCCAAGAGCAGAATAGAGATGACTACGTTCCCCACAATTATTTGACCATAAAATCTCTTTTTAATGAACACTGTGTGAGGCTAGTTTTCCAGGAAACCCACTTTAAGAAAAACAGATGGGGCCTGCTATGCTTGCCCTTCCTCCCATTTGTATAGTGAGGGGGCTGGGCCGGCCACCAGCTCTTACCTTCGGCAGGCTGGAGACAGCAGCCTGCTCCCGAGGTGCACTGCTCCCGCAGGGAAGACACCAGATTCTCCAGCTCCTCTAGCCTGCTCAGGAGTTCCTTGACATCAGGAGCAGCAGCACAGCCACAGGCCCGGCGGGGGATGTTGATGCGGTGCGTGAAGACAATCTGGTTTTCCCCATCCACTGTGTGCTCCTGGAAGCTTTTGCTGGGCTCTGGCGGTGGGGCCAGGTCTTTCTCCCCACTGGCTGATTCCAGATCCACTGAGCACTGGGACCCCACGGGCAGCTTGATATTGTAGACGTGGTTAAACACCACTGGCTGGTTCTCCTCTGGCAGTGAGACATTCACCCCACTCTCTCGCTTGTGCCGGATGACTTTCTTGAGGACACCACCTTCGGTAGCGAGGGTAAGCAAAGCTATGAAGATGCCCGCCAATAGCGGAGTCACAGCTCCCATGGTGGAGGTAGGCTCAGCTGGATGCTGTGGGATCCTAGGGTATCTTACTCTCAGGCTGATTTGCAGGTTTGAAAGCACAAGGTGGAATCAAATCGGCAGCCCCTTCTCTTCTTGAAGAAACTGTCTTCTACAAGTAAGCAAGGAAAACAAGCTTGTTAGTATCTACTACTAATCCTATCTATTGAATATGTACCATTACATGAGAATTTTTGTTTTATTTCTCCCTTGTTTGAAGCTCTCCTATTTCTTCCAATATTCACTGCAGTGTTGATATAAAGTGATCTCTAATAGAATTTTGCAATCTTGAATGAATGAGTTCACTCACTCCTCAACTTCAGGAAATTTAGGGAAACAGCAGTGTATAGAGGAAAGGGTAAAACACTGGGCAAAGATAGGTTTGAATGGCTCTAGTTTTGGGCCCTTTGGTTAAGTTATATAACATTTTTTGGCCTTATTCACTTTCTGTACTGTGAAGATCATAATGGCTAACAGCAGTGTTAAAATAATGATGTAAGCGAAACTATCAAGTAAAAATCACTCATGTGTTCATTAATTCCTTAAATATTTAGTAGCTAACACTCTGAGTGAGTCAATATAGTGATATGAAGGACATAGTCCCAGTATAGTCATTAACTCCTATGTCTTATTACTGACCCTCCAAACCAAGTTTAACACCATCTGCTGGTCCTCTTCTGACATGGAAGACAGAAGTTAAATTTAAGCACTTCAGAAGGCAAACTGAATTCTAGTCCCAGTCGGGTTCCTTAGTTTTGCAGCTGTTTGCTTATTATTCTACCTCTAAGTTTTTAGAAGAGCTTGACAGTGTTCCTGAGCCAGTTGTCCAAACTGATTCAGAGCAAGAGATGGCCCAGAAAGGAAGCACATGAGCCTCTGCTGTCTTCTCCAAACAGCACGTTTATAGAATTCTTGCTGAGTTTTTCATAATAATTCAAGTTCAGTGGATAATAGAAATAAATGAATGGTCTAGTGCTTACTCACCAAGGATTTATAATAGAAATAAGAAGAAAATAGAACCACTTATTCAATTCTTAGGGGACAAAGCAAGAAACAATGCAAAAGATTTATTTTGTGGAACAATATAACTGCTTAAGGAGTTGAAAAAATGGAATTGTCAAAAGAGGGGTAGGGCATGGCTTACTACAAAGGATGGAATTTAAGCTGAGCCTGAAAGAGTGAGAAGAATTAGATGGCAACGACACAGAAGAGTTTATGCTAGCACAAGAAAGTTCTCACTTTGCTAAGTCCTTGTATTCATCTGTCTTATGGTTATTCACCTATATGGGCAGCCAAATAACAGAGGAACGGGTAGTTAAAAGGGAAGTTGAGAAATTTTTGACTAAGTATAGGAAGAGATGGCTAAACTTTAAGGGGTTATCACATTGACTAAAATAATACCTTAGGTGCATGTGAAATGTTCTATATGTGGTATGAAGTTATAGTCATGATTCTCTTAGTCATACAGCAGAATATAGCTCAAGGAAATCATTGAAGGGCTATTTGATTTTCAATCAATCATTTCACAAATTGACATTTCTCTATGCCTATGCGTATTACACATTCTATGTTAGTTCTTTGTGCCAATTAGTTCTGTTATTTTAATCACTTATCTTGTAAGAGGTTTCCTATCTTTTTTTCCAGAAGGATCTTATCCCAAAGATAAGATGTATCAACAAGACTCCAACTTAAATACAAATCAAAATCAAGAGATACTACATACCCACTAGTATGGTTATTATTTAAAAATGAGGGAAAAGTATGGCAAGTATGCAGAGAAACTGGAACCCTGGTACATTGTTGGTGGGAATATAAAATGGTCAACCACTGTGTAAAATAGTTTGGCAGTTCCTCACAAAGTTAAACATACAATTACCATATGATCTGACAATTCACTTCTATGTATATTCAAGAGAATTGAAAACAGGAAATTAAACAGATATTAAATATTTGTACACCAATGTTCATAGCAGCATCATTCACAATAATCAAAGGTGGAAACAACCCAAGTGTCATCAGGAGATGAATAGATAAACAAAATGTGGTCTACACATATAATGAAATACTATTCTGCTATAAAAAGGAATGACGTTCTGATACACACTACATCATGGTGAATCTTGAAATCATTATGTTGAGTGAGATAAACCAGACACAAAAAGACAAATGCTGTATGATTCCACTTACATGAAATATCTGGAAGAGGCAAATTCATAGAGACAGAAAGTAGATTAGAGGTTACCACAGACCAGAGAGAGGGGAAATTTGAAGTCATTGCTTAATAGGTACAGAGTTTCTGTTTGGGGTCATGAAAACGTCTTGGTAGTGGATGTTGATGAAGGTAGCAAAACACTGCGAATGTAATTAACACCATTGAACTGCACACTTCACAATGGTTTAAAAGGGACATTTTACCAGAATAAAAACAAACAAAAATGATCCCAACTGGTCACCTCTTTCATGATGACAGAAAGTCTTTGCAAAATCTGGAAGAGATTGGAGACTGGACTGAGAAGCATTTACGTAGGACTGAGCTGGTGCCCGGAGACTTAGAAAGCACCCACTGTGCATTTCATCAAGCACGTCCTATCCACACCCTCACCCTCATCCCCACTCTAATTATATTCATAGGCGGTATGCTGCCAACTAGCCATGTAACATCTGCTTAGGGCATGTGCTTAGGCTAAAATATCCCAAATAAAACAAAGCAAAGCAAAAAGACATAAATGAAAGAGAGGGAGAGAGGGAGAGAGGGAGAGAGGGAGAGAGAGAGAAGAAAAAGAAAGAAAGAAAGAAAGAAAGAAAGAAAGAAAGAAAGAAAGAAAGAAAGAAAGAAAGAAAGAAAGAAAGAAACCTCTTCTGAGAATGGTTTCTTATCTAAATTAATTTCCTACATAAGAATTTGTGGGTCTGTGTTGTAGGTAAGGTCACTGAATGAAGATTATTATAAAAAATGTAGTTTGGTGAGTTTTCTCTCCAACCAGTTTGGCTCTTCTTATTTGTTTACTGGACAAATATTTATTGATTGAACACTCTATTGGAATGATTACTTTAACTCTCTTTGCCTTCAACAAATTTCTTTCTTCCCACCCCTTTCCATCAATTCTTAGCTCTTTTTGAGGAAAGGCCATGAGCCAAGCTTGAAATGCTTTTGGACTTTTACCCAACACTTTTGTGTGTGTTGCTAAACAACTTAAATTTCCATCTCAAAGGCCATCAGAGTTGCTGGTTGAGACTCTAAGGCAATGAGTCTAGGGTAATAATGACCACAGTAGGGGTAGGGTGAGGATTTTCTCTAGGTGTTTAAGAGATGTGCACCGGCACAGCCAAATCTTGCACAGAGTAGGAAAGGAAATGTGATCTTGTGCTGTGTGTTTCACATTGGCTCATGGTAGTCTGAGGGTAGGTGGATAGTTTTGTACACTGGGAAAGACCTACAGTGCCTTCAGTGTGGTGGCAAGCACTGCGGCTTTGAAATTAGATACGCTTCAGTTCAAATGCCACTCAATAGTTTTGTGACTTTTGTAAGCTACCTGTCATCTCTAAAGCATTACCTCGTTTGTAAAATGGGGGTCAAAATACTTCCAGAGAGAAATAAGGATAAGCAATCTGTACATAAAGTACTTACCATGGTGTCAGGTTCATAGTAGGCACACATTAAAAAGTAGTTGTTATTTTGCTATACTCCAATATCAGTGTAGGAACATAACCTACCAAGAGGACAGGCCATTAGTCTCCCTTTGCTTAAATGTGAGCATGACCTCACAGTTGAATCAAATTCTAAACTCGCAGCAACTTGAATATAGATCAAAGAGGAGCTGCAGAAATCATTGATGGGTGAGAAGGTAAACCTTATGAAGATAAATTGACTAGAACTGGAAATATTTATACCAGAGGGGGAAAAGATAGGGAGCAAATAATGACCTTCAAGTATGTAAAATATTCTCATGCAGACAACTGGCTGGTTTATGTCTCCTTTAAAGACAGAACTGAGAAAAATTGCTTTGGACTGAAGTTTGAGATATTTAGGTTAGACATGGAAAATCATGTACTGACAGTAGGGCTTTAAAAATTTCAAAATGAATAAGTTATTTGCAGAGACTCTTTAAAAAACACAAGCAGAGCCTTATCTTTATAGGAAATGATCAGGCAATGAAAGGTCTGGAAAATATCTGGTAGAAGGAAGGACTGGGGAACTATGTGTGTTTATCCTATAGTTGGGGAAACCAAGGTTGAGGATGGACAAGATTATTGTGTATAAATCCAGGGAAAGCAGGAACTGGCTTTTTCCATGTGGCCCCAAATGATGGAGCAAGGACCAGTGGGTATGCATGGGGAAGTGGGGGTAGGGATAAGAGGGGTTATAAGAAGGCAGATTTCAACACAAGAGAAAGACTTTTTTAGTTGGACTGGTCACCTAATGGGCAGGGCTTCTTTGAGAAAGTAGCAATCTCTAAGGTACTGGAATGTAGATAGAATGGTTTTGAAGGGCACAGATTTTGTAGACAAACTGAAACTGTTAGGGGTTTGAATCACTTTTCAACCACTTCTTCCTAATTACATGACCCTGGGCAAGGTATTACCTACTACCATAAGCCAGAGTCATGTCCTTGGTAAAATGTGGTAATAGTGTCCTCATAGGATGGTTGTGAAAAGCATATGAGATAACAAATATAAAGTGACCGGAACAGTACTTGGCAGACAGCAAGAGCTCATTACATGGGAAACTTCTGTAGTGAAAAACTGGACTTCATCTCTCAGGACATTCCAGTTCCCAGGCAAATATGCCCTGTTTCTTCTTTTGTGACGAGAGTAAAGGATCTGTGAGTAAATGTTTGCAAAGGAAGTCAATAGGGAGAGATACATCCTTTGCACTGGTTCAATATATAGATTATTGGGGTCACACTTCCAGGACAAGGGACTATTTCCAAGCATGTATGTTACCCTACACTGTACTCTGTCCCAGCACATATGCCTAATGCAGAAAAATACATTTGTGGATCAGACTTAGTTTTCTCTCTTTATCAAAAGCATTCTTAGAGCCAAATGAACTGCTGTGAATTGTGGAATTGTTTTGGGAGACTCTCTATGTGTCGCCATTTGTTTTAACCTCTCAGAACATAATTAAATCTGGGGGTAGGGGAGACTCTACGATAAGAATTTTCCCCATGAAGTAGGAGATTTTCTTTGATTTTGTTGGTCTATAGATATACTGTTGGGGATTGAATCATGTCCACCACAAAAGGCATGTTCAGGTCCCAACCTCTAGTCCTGGTCTATGAACCCATTGTTAATAGGATCTCTTGAAGGTGTTATAAAGGCCCAAACTGAATGAGGGTGGCCCTTAATACAATATTGCTGAAGTTATTATAAGAAAAGGAAATTGGACACAGAAGAGGAAGCCAGAGGGAGCAGCCAGAAGTTGGAAGTCAAAGGAATCTGGGATAGAAGGGAGAAGATGTCATCATGTGCAGTGCCATGTGATGGAAAAGCCAAGGTACACAAAGATTGCCAGCCAACCAGAAGACACTGACCTTGGAAGGAAGGAAGCCTTATAGCCTCTGAAACTGTGAACTGATAAATTCCTGTTGTTAAGCCCACCCATTGTATGGGATTTTAAAAAGCAGCTAAGAAGTTAAAACATGTGCTATCTAATATGATATCCACTTGACACAAGGCTATTAAAATTAAAATTAGTTAACATTAAAAAAAATTAAAAATTCCATTCCTCAGTTGTACTACCCACATTTCAACTACTTAATAGCCACATGTACCTTGTGGCTACAGTCTTGGACAGCACAGATAAATACCATGTCCATCATTGCAGATGGATGTACTGGTTTAGGAAACTGTTTGGTGATATCATGTACATGGTACAAATGAGGAAACTGAGGCTTAGAGAGGTCAAATGAGTGGACATCCAAGGCTATAAGAAAGTTCTGATGATAAGTTCCCCTGTCAAGGTGAAAGTGGCTGATTACTTTAGACACAGGTTCCAGGGGCTAGGGAGAAAAGATGGCAAACGTGTATGCCCTGAAGTGTAGAACCTTGCATGCTCAACTATACCAAGGTACAAGTGAGGAATTCTCTTTAAGGTTATTGCTTTCAAATCCGAAGAGACAACCACCCAGGTCTTGGGTTAGGAAATCTATTCTTCTTCCTCTATTTGCACGCAATGGAGCCCCGAGGTCTCCACTAGAGTCTTCTCTTTAAACAAAGCCGAGCTGTTCCAGGAACCACTCAGGCTACGCATAACACCTTGTCCTTCCCTGACTCACTGGCCTCTTGAAAACCAGCAAAGTGTGCCAAAGATAACTCTTAACCCTTGTTCCTCTGTTGACCCTGCACTGATATGCTCCAGAGTTTCTGAGGGGACTCAGTCAGTTTCCTTTGGCCCTTGAGATATTTCTTTTGATGAAGTACAGAATGTGGAGGAAATAGCCTGGTCTTTGGAGTGAGATAGACCTGTGTCAGAAACCAGCTTTACAACTTAGTAGCTGTTGCCTGTGGCCGTTCACTTCCCCTCTCTAGGTCTCATTTGCCTCATCTCTTACATGGGGATCAATAGGTGTATCTCACAGGGTCGTGGGAGGATGGGGGTGAAATGAGAAGAGGTATGCTAAGTTACCAGCACAGTGCCTGGTGCATAGTAGGTGCTTAATATATGGTAGCTAATGATAGTACAAGCAATAACAATAGCATCAATCAAGTAGACAACAGATCAGAAAGGAAAATTTGCATCCATTTGCCGGGGGGGTCGGGGAGACTCAGAAAGATACCCCTATGACTATAATTATGACATAATAGGTAACAAAAGAGATTGACTAACCTAGGTCTACTCTTGTTCAAAGTAGACAGAGACTACATTCTTTTGAAGAGCCCGAGAAAGACATTTAAGAAGAACCTGAAAAGTGGATGGATACGGCTGCTGTGGGTAGATAGAATTTGAAGCCTGTGGTGGTCTAGAAAGAGGGAGCCTGAGAAGAGGCAAGGGGGTTGGGATGCATTGGTGATGATTGCTCTCAAATCTGAAGAGACAACCACCCTAAATGGTTATTTTTCAGCACCTTACCACAGGAGAAAGACCTAGATGAAGGAATCAAGAATCTTTGCATTTTTCCTTGGTTACAGCAGGAGAATAAACAATTTTGTTTCTAGATAAATATAAAACATCCAACTGACTAGAATCATATTTCAGAATTTGTTACTTATGACTTCATTTTTACTAGCTCACGGAGTATATTTATCTTGTTGACTAAGGCGTGTATGTGAAATATCCTAGATTTGGGGGGAGAAGGAGGGGAGAAGGAGGATTCCTACTGTTTGGAAATGCAGATGAATTTCTTTCCACATCATTTTGGCAGCAAAAGAGGCAGCTCATATCAAATATTTCTTCTAGCTTGGAGGCAAGAGAATGTTTTTTGTAGACAGTCATGCATGGAGGTGCTTACATGGGCATTCTTAAAGGTTCTAGGAATTCCTCACCCCTTGTCCTTCCCAACATCCATAAATGCCTTCCTGGAACGTGTCAGGAAGAGAGACAAGCCAGGAAACAGCCTTAGTGCAGATTTTTTCCAAGGACATCTGATCCCCATTGTTGAGTGAGTCCAGCCAACCTGTTTCTTAAAAGAATTGAGAAAACCCAAACTGCCAAATCACAGACCCTCCAAGCCCTAGGTGTTTGAATTCCAATGTCGAGAAGCATTTATCCATTTAGGGAAGCATGGTGACTTAACTGGTAGCCAGTTAGGATGCTAATGGAACCTGACAATTTTCCCAGACACCTGAGAATTAAAACATTTTACAAAAAATTTATTCTTGCATTCAACAGAGATGAATTGAATGAGTGCTATAGGCAGGCTGTGGGTATAGCCTGGACAGGGGGAGGGAGGGGCAAAGGTGTTTCAGAGACCAGTGATATTTAGTTCCTGCCCTCAATGAGTTTCCAGTAAAAGAGATAGAGATATAAAAAGATACTTCTTGGTTTTAAAAATAATAAATGCTAAAACAGAAAAATATCCAAGGAAAGAATGTGCAATGTTTGAAAATATCTGCTTAGAACTAGTCAAATACTGGACCCTGCCTCTGCCACTTGCTATTAGAGTGAGCCGTATGGAATTGCCAGATTTGTAGGTCAAACATGATTGGATAGTGGTCATTTCAGATGATTCCATCTAATAGCTAGGACCTTGAATGTTCCACATTGCTGCTCCATGCCTCAATTTTCTTCTTTGTAAAATGGTAACATTGCTATCAACCCCCAAATGCAAATGAAAAAAAATGAGACTAAATGAGATAATGCATGTAAAACACTTAAAATAGTGCTTAGGAAGAGGGAAATTTTAGTAGCTGGTGTATATTGTTAGTATTTCAGTCTTCTGTTGGCGTAAGACTCAATGCAAAGCCAGGCTCTGAAGGATGAAGGATTCATTAGGGAACTTTGGGGAGCTCCCTCTTACCCACTGTTGCTTTTTAAACGAAAGTAAGTAATTCTTAGTGTTTCAGATTGTCAAGTGACAGGGATACTCTAAAACCATTAGGAGAAAGGGAGCCTGTAGTTATAGCCCAGTTTCTCACCTAGCCTAAATATTCTAATTCATTAGCAAAAAAAAAAAAAGAAAGAAAGAAAAAGAAAAAAAGTGAGTCGATGAGCCTGGGGTGGGGCTCTTTTCTGGGCGGTCAGTGTCCGGGCCAAGGTTGCTGGGAGGCAGTGCAGCTACTGGGATGGTTGTCTGTGCTCCCGAGCCAGGGCTTTCTCCAGAATAGCCTGCCTGTGGTTTAGGCTTGCAAGACATTGCTCCTGATGGGAAACATTTGGCTCAGCTTCTCGGCACTTTCCATAGACAGACAGACATCAGCTTAGAGAATCAAAAGCAAACTTGAGCAGGGTTTAGAAGCAACTGTGGAAGATATCCTGAGTCCAGGGCGGTAACTCAGTGGCTCTCCCACAGTCCTTCTTGTGTACCTGGCAGACATTGCTCATCAATAGCAGCACACCTCCTTGGAACCCCTTTCCAGAAGGCTTCTAAATGTACCATTCAAGGCAGCCACATACAATCAAGTAGAGGTAGTACATGACACAAAACGTATTTGCCATACCATCTGGTTATTTAAGAGTTGTAGAAACTGAACACTCAGAAAGAGTCACCAAAGTGGCAAAGTTAATATTAAAACCCAGACATCCTTGCTCCTGGTCAGGGAATTTGACTGAGGTTTATCTCTTCCCCCTGATTACTGGGAGGCTTTCAAAAAGTGTGAGTAAAATGCTTCCCATAGTTCTCAGTCTGAGGTCATTGTAGCGTTTCCCAGAGAGAAATATCAGTGGCAGAATCTTGGAGAGCATATGTTAACAGATTTTCAGACTTCTTGGACCTGTAGGCTTTTTCACTTTTCCTTTCTTCTATCCATCCATCCATCCATCCACCCATCTTTTCAGGACCTATTTATTAGATACCTACTATATGCCAAGCCCTGAGTTAAGCACGAGAGATACAACAATGGATAAGATAAACATTGATCACACACTTACCTCCTGAAGGGTCTCAAAATGCATTTGGTTTTTAATCTATAATTTTGGGTTTAAGTTTTGTGATATTCTTAAGTGTCACTTCAGATTAGAAAGATGGTACACACTCTAAAGCCAAGAGCAAGTCTATAAATGTCGAGAATCATTCTAGAGCTATTTGCTGTTTACTTACATGGACAACACAATGTACTGGGTGATGGGGAGAATAGGCAGAGTAAGGACCTATTCCTTGTTTCCAGAGAGCTCAGAAATGAGAAGAACATATGCAAGCAAGGTTCAAAAGCAGTGCCAACCTGACTGAAGGACTTGAAGAAGAAAGTGTCACCCTTGGCTTGGAAGTTCAAGCAGGGCTTCCTGCAGGAGGAAGGGCTAAGAGTCACCAAATATGGGTTAGGGAGGCCTTGGAAGTCAAAGAGCACTTGAATAATAATGACAATGATGATATTAAAAATAGCAAAAACTATTATTTATTCAGTGCTTATTTTGCCAAGGCCTGTGCTAAGCATTTTAAACCTCCAATTTCAATTTTTCACAAAACTGTATGAGGTAGTGTCTTTATCCTCATTTTGCAGATGAAAAAACTGAGGTATAGAATAATTAAGTGCCTTGGGTAAGTTCAGATAGCTATTAAATTGCAGAATCAGGATTTGTACCCGAATCTATCTGAGTCTAAAGTCAGTGCCCTGAGCCACCATCTTACTATATAGCCCTTGTGCTGGAGGCCCAAGGAAAGGAGTGATGGTCCAGGACCTGACCCAAGCTCTGTTTGTATATTCCTTTCAAACACCTGGCTCAAAAGGGAACACTATAAATCCCCTAGAATTAGGGCCTTAAAGTGCCAACATCCTGTGGCTGCTGTGGAGATGAGGCAAGCTGAAACACCTTTGAGATGCTGTCGTGTCGCAGTTATCACCGGAGAGGATGCTAGCTGCCTTGAAGCCTCCTAGACAGCTCTTTTGCCATCTATGAAAGGACAAATCTATTTATCTTTCAAGATGCAGCTCAAAAAATCACCTATTATTGGAAGTTTTCTCTGATCACTTCAGAGAAAATTGATCTTTCTTTCTCCTGAACTCTTTGATGACTTGATCTGATATTATTTCCACCATACATCATTCCAAAAGTGATTTCAGGTGGATTTATCATGCATGTGTAGCTTCTTCTCTTAAGCAAATTCTATCTTGTATTTATGTTACTTTACCAGATGAAAATTCCATGAGGGTAGGAACTGTATCTGAGTTATTCATCTCTGAATACCCAGCAGCTAGCACTGTATCTAGAGCAGAGTATAGACACATTATATTTATACTGAATCAAATAATGCTGGTTTATATCTTGATTTGAGCTTACACATAACAGATACTCATTTTTGTTGAATTATGAATGGTTAAGTACTTCTATTTTCCCAATGGCTCTAATGTTAAGTAGTTTTCCTGTAAACTCTTCTATGGGAACATGTGTCAAAGAATTCATCACAATCTCACCCCCCGTAATTAGTTCATTTTATTCATTCACCAGCTATTCAGCAAGTACTTACTACATGCCAGACACCATGCAAACCACTAGAGGACAAAACTGACAGCCTTATCTCCTTCCCACAAAGAGCTTTCAGTCAATACTCCAAAGGACCTTGAGAGCTCAGTTCTGTCTGCTTTGAAGCAAGCTTTCTGTGTGAGGAAAGTAAACTTCATTAGACCTTTGTCAGGAGGTGGACTTGGCTGGGCCTGTAATACACTCAGCCTGGAACTCTGTTTTTGTGTCAAGGAAGCATCCTGGGTTATTAGTTTGTAATTTCTCAAATTTCATTGCAGTTTATGTTGTTAAGTTTAGGTCACCCTATCCCTTTTGAATTTTGACCTTCATTACTTAGTTTTAATTCTCGGGGATTTGAAATACACATGGGGCCCTGTAATAGAAAGTGCAATAGAATGAAGAGCTGAAAGATGCGCTCTAAGCCCCAGTTCTGCCCACTATTCCTTGTGTGACCTTGGCAAGTCACATCCATGCTTCAGTCCTCAGTTTCTCTAGAAAAATAAGCAATTGTGTGTGGACTTTATTTCTAAGGTCTTTTTGTTTCTAGTGACCTGTGATCCACTGTTAATTCAGCAATATTTCTGCTGAACTTAATTTTGGATTTCACTTTAGATCCAAGTCAAATGGACACTGTTATGTACGAAACCCCAAATACTTCATTTCTTTCTTCAGTTGTTTGGCTTAAGCATTGGTGGTACTTTGTAGCTCCCTGCCCCTCTGCCCCCAACAAAAGTTTCATTACCAACCAGATTAAATCCACAAAGCTTAATCCATAAAATATTTCCATCCAGACACAATAATGAGATTCATATTTGTGGTTTAGTATACCTAAGAAAAGCTCAGATGAAATATGACTAGATCCATTGATACATTCAAACCACAAACGGCCCTGCTGCAGTCTGGTTTCAATTTTTGAAATAAAATTTTTGCATAGAACTTGCTTTCTCAGTTCTATTTCTTGCTTAGACAGAAAAGAAAATAAAAAGTGGGACTGACTGAATGGCAACAATATAGATTCCTGGAAAATTGTTTCAAAAATAGATTTAAACCCATTTCCCAGTGCAAAGTGGCCTCCTCTATTTTGGTCTTTGTCCAGAATTTTAATAAATTTAGTTGGTTCTTTCACAAGTATCAGAAAATGGGTTCTTGAGCTCTTGATCCAAGGTAAAAAAATGAAAGTTTTTTTTTTTTTTTTTTTTTTCTAGAGAAGAGTGGGTTATAGGCTGGCTCATGTCCACAACTCAGTCCCAAATAAGAGAACTTTTGAAAGGGCTCTGTGACATGGTGGCTCTCTGTGTTATCAGCTAGTCAATACCAAAGGTTTAGCCTTGAAAGGCTTTGAAAACTCTTGAGGAGGCACAGTGATGGGATAGAGAAAAACACAGCCTTTAGCATCTGAAAGACCTGAGATCAGATTCTGCTTTCCTACTGGGGAGCCTTGGACAAAGTTCTTAACTTTCCTGCACTGTGTATTCTTCAACCATAAAATGGGGCTATCTCCAGGGCTGTTGGAGTGAATGAATGAAATAATGGCATTATAAGTGCCTGCCATATTAATAATAACTGCCACGCAAATGTTAGTACCCATTTTCTTTTTCTCTCCTTTTCTTATCACCCTTATTAGGGAGATGGACAGGTTAAAAATCAGACAATAAAATATGGTGCAAGCATTGGATAAGAGGCTGAAATGATTAAGGGTGGCAATTACATTTTAGCTTATGTGTCAATTTCAAGGGCTACCAGGAACTGCTTTGAGAAAGATTCAAAGGCCGTGTTTGGACTCAAGGGAAAAGAGTGCTGTGATGGATTATCAGTGACTTCCATGGGTACAGGTGTGGGGTAGTGTTGATATTGATATCTGTGCCAAATATTTGGCATGGTAGAACTAGATAGGTTTGGAAATCGTTTCCAACTGAAATGTGTTGTTAGTTTTGAATTCAAATGAATGGAATGCTGCTTGACTGAGGACTGTGCAGAGTGCCAGATGGAGTCACTGACAATTATAAAAGTTTGCATGAATCAAATTCAATTAAATTAGATACCTTTTGATAGAAGAGTGTTGCTGGAATGAAAATATGCCCCTGGGACTAGAAACAGGAAGCTAGATTCTCAGGGAATATCAGGGCTACTCCAGTAATTAATTTGTGTGACCCTGGGCAAGGCAAACATACTTTCATTGTCTATTTTCTCTTTCTCAAAACCAGTGCTTTTAAATGCTGCAATAATAAATAGCATTGATTGAACACATCTGTGCCAGGCATTGCTTTATGTGCCTTACATGGATTATCTCAGGGCATCCTCTCTAAGACCTTTGAAGTAGCTCAGTTTGTGGATGAGAAAACTGAGGCTCACACAGCTCAAGGTCACAGCTGGAAAGGGGGAGCAGGAATTAAATTCAGGTTGACTGACTCATGAGTCAGAGACTCCAGGCTTTGCCGCCACCCGTAAATGATGTGGAAGAGTGGTTTGCGTGAGTAAGTTAAAAGCACTGAACTTCAAAAGGACACAATGGTCAGGGTCCGAAATAATCATTGGCACTGAAATATCTTTATGACTTACAGAGTGAGCAGGAGAAGCTGCACATGAACCTGAAATATGGAGCTATTTCTAGCCCCTGACTTGAGTTCACTTTAGCTGTGTAAGTTTAAGCAGCATTTTCTAAAGTTTAATCTATAACATGGTGATAGTTATTGATGCAGAGGAAAAAGATTTCCTAATTGAGCATGTTTGGAAAATGTTCTTTTAGACCAAATGCTATTTTAAATCAAACAAGTTACACAGATTTCTTTCCTTCAGGATTTTCTGGGGTCTTTAGTATGATTGTGTTTTTTTGGGACTCTCTAAGAAGGGAAGATTTTATAAAGTGGATCCCAAGCTTACTTTATTTTGTATTTGGGTCTGATGGTATACTTTGGGGGAAGTGCTGAGATAGAACTTGGCCCTTTCTCCTTTCATTTCCTTATATATTAGGCATTTCTAACTATGACTCATCTATGGTAGATGTGGAGTTCCAGGACTGAGGCTCTCGAGCAATTTAAACTAAGAGTGAGGCAATAATTTAATACTTATTCCATGTCTGGAATGCTATAGATGTCATTTAATTGTGATGCCAACCTTATGTATTAGGGAGCATTGTTCTTATTTAACTGGTAAGAGAACCAAAGCCCTGAGAGGGTTAAATAAGTTGTCCAGTCAGTAACTATACGGATCAGAATTAAGAACCCACACTTAAAATTCTAAAGCCTATGTTCTTTCTGCTACACCAAGTTATCTTTTGAAGCAAGATTCATTGTTTAGTTCAAAGAATTAGCATTTATGCAATCGATATCTGAGGGAAATGCAACATCAATGATGTGAATATAGTTGATAGATTCTTAAAATGGGACAACTTGGGAGGGTGGTGTTAGGGAATTGGGGTGCATATGACTATTTTATTTCCAGTTTTGAACTTGAGAGACAGCATAAATCCAAATGTGTTATAATCTCTATATGACTCAGAGAAAGTTTTAAAGCCCCCAGAGACCAGCTCTCCTTGAGTTTGGCCTAGAAAAAGGTTAGTAAGTGAGAGGAAGACAAAGTGGGAACTAGCAGTTAGGGGAACTTAAAAATCTATCTTTTCTGGAAAATTGGGTCCCATGCTATGTCTAAAAAAAGTATGTCTTCCACAAAATCAGTCAAGGACATTTCAGATGGTATGGAAACTATGACTTTAATTTCTGGAAGCACAGATTTATGTGAATAAACAAATAAGTAAATAAGGAAAAGAAGTGGGGGGGGGGAGCAGGTGTAGCTCGGTGGTTGAGCACCTGCTTCTCATGTACGAGGTCCTGGATTCAATCCCCGGGACCTCCTCGGAAAAAAAA
>JAQZBX010018166.1:7526-35033 GCA_029593785.1 Cabassous unicinctus | reverse complement strand
AAAAAAAAAAAATAAAAAAAAAATCTCTTCACCATGGCTGGCAGAAATCTTTTTCAAACTCTCTACCTCCCTTTGCATCGATTTCCCCCCACCAAAAGACATTCTGGTTGCTGAATTACAAAATAAAATGCCAGAGAAAGTGCTGGACCAAAGCAGACATGCCATGAATCAGGATTTCCAAAGTGTGCTCTGTGGCCGACCCCAGCGCCAGGGTCAGCCAGGGAGCTTATTGGCAATGTGGGTTCCTAAACCCCACCCTGAACTTACTGAATTAGAATCTCTGGGTCAGGAACAGTGAAATCTGCATCTGTAACCAGCCTCCCGGGTGACTCTTCCACACACTCCATTTTAAGAAATGCTGCAATCAGCACGGTCTTCTTGTTACTGCTACTCATTCTGTTTCCTGGGTGCCCTGATCACAAGCGCCAAGGTTTTCTGGAACAGGGATGTCTCAGTTTGCCAGGCCTGCTATGACAAATACCACACAGTGGCTTGGCTTGAACAACAGGAACACACTGTCTCAGGGTTTTGGAAGCCAGAAGTCCAGCACCAAGGAATCGGCAGGGCAATCCCCTGTCCCAGGGCGATCGCTTTCTCTCTCCTTGTGTCTGCTCCTCTGGCTTCTGCTGATTTCTACTGAAATCTAATTTCCTCTGCTGACAAGGACCCCAGGTATATGGATTAGGACCCGTCCTGGTTCAATCTGGCCTCATCCAAATAGGATCCTTGAAGATCCTACTCACAGATGAGTCCACGCCTTAACAAATAATAACATCGCCAAAGGTCCTATTTACAAAATAGGCCACGCCCCCGGACCGGGGGTTAGGATGTGAAGATGCCCTTATGGGGGCCATGATTCAAATCCTCAACAAGGGGTGACAGCATCTGTCACCAGAGGGGCGTATTATGCCTGTAACAAACAGCATTTTTGCTAATGCCTTAAAAAGATGAGTTGGGCCTTGAAGTCAGATAGATCAAGGAGCAAATTTCAAACCCTCTCCTTGCTTAGCTGTGTGACCTCGGATACGTGGCTCAACTTCTCTGACTTGCTTCCTCATGCGTAAAATGAGAGCAAACAATATCTACCCGCTGGGGTTGCTGGGATATTCTGAGGAGGTGTTTTATGAAATGCACCAGGTACCTGGTGTGACACATTTCACAAACTCAAAGAGAAGAGTTGAAAAACAAAACAGGAAACCTTTAGTCTCCTCTGCTGGGCCTCTGCTGCTGCTACAGGTGTGCTGGGGGTGGGATCTGTGTGGCCTTCTCAGGACACCGTAAGTCCTGGCCATATAGAGGGTGAAGACCTGCCCTGCAGGGCTGCTCAACCAACCACCCTTCCAGAAGGGGCAAGGTGCAGGGTCTGCAGGGAGCAGAAACAGGGGCTCGGTGGGACAGGGCTAGACAGTTACCCAGAGCTTGTGCTGAATGACCCAGGACCCCGAGAATTGTGTTTCCCAAAGCTGGGCCGCACAGGGCCGCAGCGCTGAGCACACCATGGTGGGTGGAAACACAGACTGCTCAGGTTGAAATACTGGCTCTGCCATGACTGGATGACTGGTGGACAAACTCCTACTCATCCTTCAAGACCCAAATCAAACATCACCTCCCCAGGCCAAGTTAGTTATCCCTTCCTCTGGGCCTTCAAAGATCCCTGCCCGCACACTCAAACGTTATTTGGCGATTTATCTGTTGACCCGTCTACCTCTCCCACAGCTCTTGGGAGTTCCTTAAGGGTGGTGCCCAGCACAGAATTTGATTTGATCAATTTGAAGTCCAGTTTTTTTCAGTCTTCTGTGTTTCCTTCTGCTTCCTACCAAATGCCTCCTATTCTAATCCCTGTTCCTCTTCCTGATTTTCTAGGGTTTGGATTTCCAGATTCCCTTTTCTGCTCACCCCACAGTTGATGCTGAAGGAAAACTATACAAAAAACCTACCATTAATTCCCATACCTCTGCTTGCTGCAAAGGACTCCCATGGAAGGTGAAGTGCTCAGAGTCCACGAGATTGTCTAGCGAAAGGACTGTGGGGAAAGATCAGTTACAAAGGAAGCACTCTAGCATAATGTTTAAGAAGCTGGACTCTGGAGACAGACTGCCCAGGTTCAAGTCTTGCTCTGCCACATACTGGTTGAGTGACACTTGGCAAGATAGAAACCTTACCTCTCTTACCTTGGTTCCCCCACCTATAAAATGGGGGAAATGATACTAAACACCTCATAGAGCTGACATGAGGATTAAATGAATTCATAACATAAAACAGCACTGTGCCTGGCACACAGCAATAAATGTGACCATTAGCATTACATGATGGCTGAGACTGGTAAACAGCTCTGGCAGCAAAGAAAAAAAGGGCTGTTGAAGAAAGCCCCAACGTAGCCAGACGTTAATACCATATCACCCCCAAGAAATCATCAAGACCCAGCCCCCTGCCCACCATTTTCTCCTTGTCGATGTCCTTTAGTTTCTCCTGTGGACTATAAGCTTGCTAGGAGCACAGCACGATGCAGAGCAGGCTTGTGGGAAATATCTGACATGCAATGTGGCCCACGGCCTGCGCAGTGGCCGTGAGAACGTGAGAAGCTGCTGGAGTGGGCATGCAATGTGGCCCACGGCCTGCGCAGTGGCCGTGAGAACGTGAGAAGCTGCTGGAGTGGGCACGCAATGTGGCCCACGGCCTGCGCAGTGGCCGTGAGAACATGAGAAGCTGCTGGAGTGGGCCAAAGACCATGTTCAGTATGGCAAGATGGTGCTTGCAAGATGAACAACTCAAGCCCCCAAAACCTCGTTCCAAGTGCAATCACCCCCCAAGGATGAAGACAGTTGAGCCAGCAAAGCTGACGGGGTGTCCAGGATGCGAGAGAAGCATTGACATTGACCTGCTGCCCGCCAGTGCATGACTTCAGTTACCCCTTGGAGGGAGACAATCCGATCCCCATCTTACAGGTGATGAGCCTGGGCCCCTGGCAGGGGAGGTCACCTGTCAAGAGCACTCAGCAAATAAATGATAGAGGGTCAAGGCCAGCTCACCTAACTCCCCAGCCTGTGCTCTACAGGCAGCTGCCTGGTGGGATCTGGCTCGTGCTCCCGGCTGGGATACAGTGCAAACGACAGTGGACAGAGTTGTTGTCCTCGTGGAGCTCTGAGTCAAGCTCCGCCAGCTGCAGGAATGAGCAGCCAGGGACTGAGGGACACCTGAGGGAATTTTATAGACAGGTAAAAGGAGAAAAGGTCCAAGAAAGACTGTCCCACCCCAGCTCATTAATAAAGCGAAGCCACTGATTGCTTTGCTGCAGCCCCTTCTGGATGTGATTGCTCCAAAGTTAGAACAAGTTCTGGACTGGAAGCCAGGAGGCCTGAGGTCAGGCCAAGGTCACTGCCTTGGTTTTCCCATCTGTCAAAGGGATACCTTAGCCTAGAATGATCTGTGAGGTTCTTTTTAGCCCCTTGGTCCTGTGATCCTGTTGGAAATCACACTTCCATCTTTGGAAATTGACAAGAATATTAGGCAGTTTATGCTGAAGGCTTCTCTCTCCATTCCACCCGCCACTTCCCTTCCAGTTTGCATCCTGCTCAGTTCCAGGCACAAGCTGATGGGCCGAGTCTTCCCAGGAGGCCCATTTCACTGGTAAAGCAACTCTCCATGGCCCATGATGCAAATTCCTGCAGACTCCAAACCTCTTCCAATTCCATCCCTATCAGGAGAGCAAATATTTGTACACCTCTAGGTACAAGGGCCTTGCCAAGCTGGGTATGCAGAGCTGTGGAGGCAGGGGCTCTGCTCAAGCTGAGCTCTGTCTAGGAAAAAGACAGTTGACATTTATGAGGCGCTTACTGTATGGCAGGCACCGAAGAGTACTTCACAAGGATTATATTGGTTAATTAAATAGCTCTATGAGCTTGGTACCATCATTATCCCCATTTTACATATACAGATGAAACTGAAGTGAAGAATTAAGTAATCTGCCTAAAGTTGCCCAAGTAAATGGCAGAGCTGGGATTCAAACACAGTGGGAAATTCCTGTCCAAGATGACTCGTGCCCTGACAGAAGGCAGGCATATCCCCTATTGTTATAGTGACACCCACCTCTTTGCATGTGCCCGGAGCATAGCTCCTCTCACCTCATGCATCCGACCACCCAGCAAGGGAGCTGTTATCCGCACTTTACAGCTGGGGAAACTGAGGCTCAGAGGGGAGAACTCACCTGCTAAAGGTCCCTAACAACAAATGAGTGGGGGATCCGGGATTCAAACTCGAGTTGCCTCCAAGGCCCTTGCTCTTAACCACGGTACAAACAGGTATGGGTGGGTGCATGGCAGGGACCTGACGCAGTGGGGAGCCACTCAGTGTTCCATTTTGGCTTTACTTGTGCCTGTTGCCCCCCATTAGGGCTGGAGGCAGAAAGCACAGCTTCACCCCCCTTGATGGCCTTCTTGGGTCACTAAGGGCTTGTTAAAAGGTTTCCCCACTCTAATGGGGAGTAAGATGAACAAGCCACAGTGAGATGAGTTGACGAGGAATTTCATCACCTCCTCTGCCTAGCCACAGCCATCAGAACTGGAAAGAGGATACCTGAGGGCTGGCACCCAGCTCGTCACAAGGCTTCGAATGACAGAAGCACAAGAGTAATGGCGTGAGTCAGCACAGCTCCCATCTGTTGAGAACCTACTCCATGCACTGTCCTACGAGCATCACGTGAATCATCTCAACCAGTCTTCACAACAGTAGGTGATACCATATCACATTCCACAGAGAAGAGAACCAAGGCTCAGAGAAATAAAGGCACCTCACTTAAGTTACACAGCTGGGACTAAGTGGCAGAGCTGGGACACGTCTGCCTGGCTCCAAAACCCACACCTTACCCAGAAAGAGCACTAGACGAGGAGTCTGGAGATTGGGGTCTAAGTTTGCTTCTAATATGCTGTGTGGCCTAAGGCAAATCTCTTTCCCTTTCTGAGCCTTTGTCTTCGCACCACGGCATTAGTCTAGTTGACATCCAAGTCCCCGTTCCACTCAGACCTTCTGTGGCTCTGCGAACTCCCATGCCCTCCCTTCCTCTCCCACACCCACTGTGCCCGGAAGCCAAACAGGATGTGGAATAACCACCCACTCACCACCCTGCAGGGAAAGATGAAGTGCCATCTTCCCGTAGCCGCCTCCTGTCCTGGACCAGCCCAGGACACCCAGGAACCACAAAGCCACAGGATTTCCTCGAGCCCGGCCATGGGAGAGCAGCCCAGCTGCCAGGCGGAGGGCAGAGGACCTGGGCATCCCCTGGCAGCCACCACTTCCTCCACTCTGGCTTCTCGGCAGGGTGTGCGGAAGCGGGGAAGGCCAGCTCTGGCTGGGTGCCCTCCTGGCCCCATTTCCCTGGCTCCCCAGGGTTTGGGGTGGTAGGAGTGTGGTCACTTGGGGAGAATCCCAAGCTCATCCTGGAAGGATGAGTTCAGGCAGAGGTTTCAAGGACAGGTCTGTTTGGGCGAAAAGGCAACTTTTACCCACAATGCTCTGCTGCTAGGAACATGTCACAGCATCCGGATGCCCTGTCTACCTCTCCCCCTGCATCCTCTGAAGTAGCTCCTAAAATCCACACAAATCCTGGAGAAGCCTAAGCCTCCTTTCCCTCAGGACCGTGTGAATATACTGAATATACTCACCTCTCACCCACACCAGCAGCCTCCTCTGAACTGGCCTCCCTGCCTCAGTTCTGCCCCCTACAGTCCATGCTTCACATAGCAGCCAGGACCTTTCTAAAACAAACCAGGTGGAGTCATCCCCCTACATGGGCCCTCCTGGGACTTCCCATGGCTCAGAATGGAAAGCAAACTTCCTCCAGGCCCAACAGGGCTGCCATGGCCTGGCCTCTCCATACCCACCTCGCTGGCCAATTCCTCCCTTTCCCCGCTTGCTCCCTCTCCCCCAGCCACACCGGTCTTCTTGCCACCCTCCACGTGCCAAACTCCCCGTCCCTGTCTCAGGCCCCCTGCACCTGCTGTTCCTTCTGCTCGGAGCTCCCTTATCCCATCTCTTTGCCATCTGCCCCTTCACATCCTTCGGGCCTCAGCTCAGGAGCTGCCTCCATCCCTGACCACCCACCGAGAGCAGCACCCCTCCCCTACCTGCAGGCACTCTGAACCACATCACCCTATTTTTCCTTTTTTCTCTTTGAGATGATCTTTCTTTTTTTTTTTTAAAGATTTATTTATTTATCCCCCCCTTGCTGCTTGTGTTGCTGTGTCCATTCGCTGCGTGTCTTCTCTGTGTCTGCTCATCTCCCCCTTGCCGTGAGGTACTGCCGCATCAGCCCACCGCGCCGTGCGAGCCGGCCTGCCCTCACAAGGAGGCCCTGGGAAGCGAACCCGGGGCCTCTCATATGGTAAACGGGAGCTCCATCCATTGCGCCACACCCGCTTCCTGCCGTGAGGTTGCTGCATCAGCCCACCACACCGCTCAGGCAGGCCTGCCCTCACAAGGAGGCCTCGGGACGCGAACCCGGGCCTCCCATATGGTAAACGGGGGCTCTATCCACTGAGCCACACCCGCTTCCCTGAGATGATCTTTCTGTTAGTTTGTTGGACTGTTTAGTCTCTGTCTCTCTCCCCTAGAATGAAGCTCCTTAAAGGGAGAAATATTCTGCCCCATTTACTTCTGTCCTTGCAATAAGACAGGACCTCATTTGGTCCTTCCAGTCCTGCAGAGGAAATGCTGGAACTCAGAGAGGTGGAGTGACTTGCCCAAGGCTGCAGAGCCAGGAAGGGGTAGGATTCAGATCCAGGGCCACCTTCGCCAAGCCTCTGTCAGACACAGGACCGACTCGCGAAGAGGCTCTTGGGTGGTGCCAAGAATGAAGAGCCTACCTGCTTCCCGAATGGTCCTTCCGCGGAGCTAGGGGGCAGCTGGGGCTCACCAGTGGAGCAGGCCATACCCTGGAGGTGGAGCAGCCCAGAGCCAACAGGACCAAGCGGCTCCCGATTTGAAGACAGCACGAGAGACGGGAGCGCCGGGGGAACACAGTGTCTCGTAGAAGAGGAAACTGAGAGTCAGGGAGGAGGAGGGACTCCCCTGCGGTCACACAGCCAATCAGAGGAGCCTTGTGGCCTGCGGTCTCCAGAGCCAGGACCCCTGCCCTGCCCTGAGGACACCAGGGGAGGCCTGAGGCCCAGGGTCTAGGCAGAGCGCCAGTGCCCAGCTGCCCGGCCCTCAGGGCAGGGCCAGCAGAGCAGATCTGAAGCATTAAGGCAAAGAAAGGACTCAAATGCCTTCCCTCTTTCAAAAAACGCCTATCAGGAGCTTACTCCAGGCTAGGCTGTGCGCCCAGGGGCAAAGGGGTGAAAATACACTCTGGAAACGGGACCCCCACCCTGGAGGGCTGTGTGGCACTTTCTACGAAGTTACACACACATCGACCCTCTGAGCCACCAGTTCCTCCTCTCAGTGCAGGCTCAAGAGAAACGAGGGCTTCGGGTCACAAAGAGGCACGCACGAGAATGGCGCAGCGGCTCCCTTCGCCAGGGCCCGAGCTGGAATCAGCACGCACATCCACCCAACGCCATAGTCTTCAGTCTCAAGAGGGGCCTGTACTGATACAGGCAGCAGTGTGGATGAAGCTCAGAAACATTCAACGTGGCCAGGAGGGAGCCAGGCACAAACAAGTACGACTCCGCGGACATCACGTGCAGCACCAGGCAAAACCAGAGCGACAGAAAGCCTGCCAGCAACCCCCTATTGCGGGGGACTGGTGGAAGGGGACACTCGAAACTTTCTGGGAGGAGGAAATGCTCTGTGTTTTGAGCTGGGCGGTGGCTACACAGGTGTATACGTTTGTAAAACTTGAGCTGCACAAGGTGTGTGCATCACCACAATTGTTTTAAAAATGCACAATCTCTGCCCACAGGAAGCCCAGACTAGCAGCTCCAGGACTGGCAGCCGAGTGGCAGTACAATAACAGTCATGACAACAACGGCAGCTGATTTCGACTGAGTCCCGACATGTGCCAGCACTGAGCTGGGTTCTTTCGCAACACTGCCAACTAATGGATGAGAGAGGCCCCCGTATCTCCATGTTAGAGAAGAGGAAAAAGCCCAGAGAGGTGACATGAGTGTCCAAAGCGACCGACCAGGAATGAACCCGGGCCTGCGCGTCTCCGAGGTCGACTTCTGTTGCCCAGCAGCCCCCGCCTCCCTGCCCTCCCCTCCCCACGCCGCCTGCCCTGCGTGGGCTTGGCACCTGGGGGCTGCCAGGCTCTGCCCCACGGCCCCTCCCCTCCAGGCTGGAATGAACAGCTCATGTGGGTACTGAACTCTGCAAAAGAGCTGCTTAGGAAATGTGTCCTTCCTCCCCTCCCACCCCTCCACCCTCCCTCGTCCCTCTCACTGCCACACATCTCTGAGGTCACTTCAGCCCTGGACCTCCGCCCAATAAAAAGGAACTCCAAAGTCTGGGCAGCTGCTGGGGGAGAGGGGGTGCAGCACTGACTAAGGGGATTTCTCAACCCCCAGGCCCCCCCAGCCCGGCCTGTGGCCCCAGAGTCCTAGGAGGCCTGTAGTTAGAGTCCCCACCCTTGGCTCCAGTTCCCCAGTGACGCAACCCAGTGTCTGGATTCAGAGAATCATAAAATGGTTAGTTGGAATAACTGCGCCACCACCATGTATTAAGTTCTCATCCCATGCCAAGAGCAAGCCCCATCGCATTAATCCGCACCAGCGACCCCCCATCTTCACCTTCATGGTACCCTCTTCATCTGCACCATTACGACCCCATCGTACAGAGGAAGAGCGAAGCTCACGGGGTTAAGCGACGCACCAGACTCGCAGCGAGGAGGTGGTGGAGCTGGGGTGCGACTCTGAGCCCGTGCTCTGAACTGGAGGGCTATGCGTGCAATCCCGCCAGACAGGTGGGAAAAGGCCCTTGGGTCAGTGTGTTCCACACAGATGGGGCAACTGAGGCCCGGGGAAGGAGAAGTGTCTTGTTCAGGGTCATGTGAAAGGTCAGTGGCAGAGAAAGGGCTGGAAACCAGGACCCCACTTTAGCCTTGCCCTCGATGACCACACCAGAGCTGCGGAGCAGGCCACGTGCCCCTGGACAGGCAGCTCGTGGGCAGCAGGCAGGGAGGTGGGAGGCTGTGCTTGCAGGCAGAGGTAAATATTGACCTGACCATGTTTACACTGTAACCCTACCTCCTGGCTGCCGCCTCGCCGTCCTCCTGTCTTCCCAGCCAAGGAGGCAAAGGAACGTGTGGGAGGAGGATGGGAGAGAGGAGGCTTCTGGGCCAGGGCCATATGGTCAGGAAGCCCGAGACAGCCCCAGTTTGGGGGCCATTGTAGACCTGGACTGGGGCCCCTGGGCAGTGCCAGGAAGGGAGGGGCTATCACCAAAGCCGGGGATGTGGGGTCTGGGCTGGGAGTCACAAGGCCTGGGTTCAAGTCCCAGCTGGGTCACCAATTGGCAGCAGGACCTAAGAACAGTCAGTGAATAGGGAAGAGAGACCGTGAGAGGTCAAAGATAAATAATCAGCACTTCAGCCTGGCCAGTGTTGCTCTCCAATCAGCTCCCAAAGCCTTTGGCCACTGCCTACAGTCCCAGCCTTGTCCCGAGGGGTTTCCCCAAGAAGGCAGAGTTTCTGTTAAATCAAAGCAGCTTGGTACATCCAGGAAGCCAGAATCCTGAGGCCAGGGATCAGGAGGCCACTGCTTAGATCCAGCCCCTAGTCCCCTGAGGGGCCTTTGAGCCTCAGCTTTCTCACTCCAAAATGGGGATAACCCTGCTGCCTGGAGTAGGTGCGAATATTACATTTAAGTGCTGAGCATATGGTATATGCTCAAAAAGGCAGCTTCTTCTGCCCCTCAGCCTTCCTGCCTGTAAATGGGGGAGTTGAATTAGATGGTTACTAATCCTCCCTGCCCCCCCCATTTTTAGGAAGTTTCTGGGGATTGAACCTAGAACCACGTACATGGGAAGCAGGCGCTCAAACACTGAGCTACATCCACTCCCCACTAACCCCCTTTTAACACAGGCACTCCATGAGCTTAAGCAGGCCCAGCAGCCAGGCCCAGCTCCCCTGCTCTGGGCCCTGAGGTTAGACCCTCCCTCAGCCGATTTCCTGAATGCTCTCCAGAAACTTGCTCCTCTGTTTACACTCCCTGCAGGATCCCCCTGGAGCCCTGAGGGAGGAGGGGGCCAGTCTGAGGCTTGTCAGAGGGCCAAGACAGGCCTGCAGGGGCCCCCCAAGAAAGGGCAGATCCCCCACGCCCTAGCCTTCCAGCGCCGACAGCGGGGTTCTTTCGGGGTTCTGTCGGCACTGATTGTTCATTGAAGTGTGCTCCCCAGACTACAGACTCTTTAAGGACCAAGAGGGTATCTTGCCATTTTTATCTCTTTTAAGCTTGGCACCTAGGAAGCACTCAACTAAGTGCTGCCACTGGAAGCTCAAATGCCACGTCTTCTGGGAAGCCTTCCCTGATACACACCCGCAGCTAGGATGACTCCTGAGCTGCAACCCCAGGCCAGTACTTATCATTGTCTACCTTGTTTCATAGCCATTTGGGAACTTGTCCTTTCTCCTCTATTAGATCAAATTTCCTTGCAGGCAGGAGCCCACTGGTTATTTACCTGAAAGGACAGAGGGAAGGAAGGTCAATGTGTGAGGTCTACATCCCACGGGGGAAGGGGCTCTGTGGAACCTCTGGGGCCACAGCCTCCTCCTCTCATCACCACCCACTACGAGCAGCCTGATGGGGTGTGGGGAGGAGAGGGGGGCAGGAATGGTGTCCAGACCACCGGTGTCTCTTGTAAGGCCACTCCAACAGCCTCCTGTTTCCTGGCCTCCAGTCTCACCTGTCTGAACCATGTTCCACAAAGCAGCCTGTGTGATCGCCTCAAAACGCAAATCCAGCCATGTCATTCCCTCACTCTAAACTACTGAGTGGTTCCCCACTGCCCTTAGGATCAAGGCCCAAATCTTTAGCATGAACTCCCGCCCCCGTGTGCGGCCCCACTCCTGCCCGCACCGCGAGCGTCGCCTCCGCGTCTCCAGATGAACTCATTTGAATGTACCGCGTGTCCTGCCTTGCACTCCTGCTCCTCCACCCTGAGAGCTCTTCCCTGGCCCCTCCATTCTTCAGGCCACAGCGTTAACGTCATGGCCCCAGGGAGCCTCTTCTGATCGCCAGGCCTGGTCCTCCTACCTGCTCCTGCAGCACCCTGCTTATCTCCTTGGTAACAGTGATTGCACTTGCAATTTCCCGCTCTGCATCTGCCTACCTGCCAGACTGTGGAAGAGGGACTTGTCAGTCTTATTCACACAGACAGTAGCCCCAATATCTCACCTTGTACAGGCAGACTTGTTTGGTGAATGAATGAATGAATGAGGCACTCTGACCATAGCAGGGGTGCTTACCTAATCAACTGCAAAGAAAACAGTTGAGCGGAAACACACAATTCTGCAAACATTTGCTGGTCATCCCTCCCTCACTGTAGACATCAAAGTGTGGACTTCAGCCTCTCGGGTTACGTCTTGGCTAATGCCCAAAACTTTCTGCTGAGTTCACCCTGTAGCACCTAACTCCTCAAATCCCATTCCACCCCTGACAGGGCCTGGTCTCTCTAATTCTGTATGGGAAACAATGTATTTATTCTTTACCAAAAGTTAACAACGTCCCTGTTTACCAAAAATCAACGCCAGAGAACATGAGTAACCCACTTACCAGCATGGGTGCTGGCTGCCCAGGGAAAGTGCACGGTACTCCGGGAACCCCAAATGGGCTGGCTCAGGGGGCACCTGGTTGGCCTCTCATCTTCAAATAACAACGCTTTCCCTCAGAGCTTAAGAGTTGGCAAGGCTCTACATCCACTGTATCCTGAGAAATGAGGCAAATCTGCCCCATTTGGTAGGAAAGGAGATGCAGAGTGGGGGCATGGCTGGCCCTGGGTCACAAAGCAAGTTGGTGGTACATCCAGGTTTGAAAACTGGGACTGGGTTCTCAACTCAGCCACTGTCCAGTAAAGATGATTCCCAGCCCTCATCATGGTCTTAAGCTCATGCCCTAGTTTGGAATGTGAAGGAACATTCTCACAGCAGCACAAGAGCAGACTGCAGGTGCTGGTTTGGGCCTCCTCCCTCCCTGCCCCCACTTGCCAACTTGGTTAACCCACCAAACACCCAGGAGAGCTGTGCCTGCTATGGCACTCTCTTGCTGTGTGACTGTGGGGAACTGCCTTTACCTCTCTGTGCCTGCTGTGGGGTGGTTTTAGGACAACTGGAGACAGGAGATATAAAAAGCCTCCCCTCGGAATCCTCATCTCCTAGCCGGTGCTGGGGGTCCACCCGAGGCCTTTGAGAACAGCTCTGAGTCCCTGCCAAGGAGTTAGAGACCTGGGGGGGTGGCGAGCTGGGGCCATCAGGGAGATTCAGCAAGGACAACAGGAAACGGCACAAACACTCTCCAAAGCAGCCCAGTTGGGAACCCAGGGGATAGGGGAAACTTGGCTGAGCCGGAGGGAGAGAAGCCTGGATTTGTTTAAAAGCCACGGAGCAGGCGACCCAGGGAATAAACACTTTAGCAGCCCTGACTCACCCCCTCCTCGGGAATGACAACGCGGGAACTAGCATTTAGGGGAAGCCAGAGACAGACACAGAGGCGGCCTGCCGTCGGCCTCCACCCCACCCTCGTGCGGTGATTCAGTATCCGACAGTGGGTTTCCCACTCCTCCGCCCGCCTTAAGCCTTCTGCTATCTGGCCCCAGCACCTCCCCTCGCTGACCTCCTTGCCTCAAACCCAGGTGCCAGGCAAGCCCCACAGTGGCCTCTCGAAGATCATTTCCTGTGCTCTTCCACCTCTGGTCGCCTGCTCACACGGGTCCCTTCACCTGGACTGTTCCTTCCAATTCAGATGCCAGCTACCCAGTGAAGCCCTCAGCTGGCACAGTATCTCTAATTCCCCTAAGGATGTGCCACGTAGCCTAAGAGTCAGTGCAGACTTTTTTTTTTTTTTTGAGGTACCAGGGCTGGGAATTGAACCCAGAAACTCATATGTGGGAAGCCGGCACTCAACCACGAGCCACATCGGCTCCCCTGAGCTGGTTTTATCATTCGTTTGCTTGTTGTTTGGTTTTTTTGTTGTTGTTGTTGTTTTTTAAGGAGGCACTGGGAACCGAACCCGGGACCTCTCATTTGGGAAGTAGGCACTCAACGGCTTGAGCCACATCTGCTCCCAGTGTAGACATTTACGGATTGACGGGCATTCCCTTAACACAGGGTTTATGTCGGTTTCATCTTTCCCTCTAGCAAAGGGCTTGGCATATATTAAGTGTTCAATAAATCTCTGTTGAATGATAAACAAATGTATGATTCTCTAGGTATCTGTGCTGGTTAGGCTAACATGTCAACTCGGCCAGGTAATTGTGTCCAGTTATTTGGTTAAGCAAGCACTGGGCTAATTGTAATACAAGGACATTTATGGACTTTAGTCACCAGTGAGTTTACTGCATAGATAGCTGATTACATCTACTATCAACCAGGGAGATTGCCATCAGCAATGAGTGATGCTTTATCCAATCAGCTGACTGCCTTAAAAGGGGAAGTGATTTCAGCCTTCAGAGAGAATTTCCCAGCTCGTCTTTGGACAGCCAACATCTCCCGGAAACTCATCAAGAACCCTCATTGGACCTTCAGCACAGCCCCTGGTTTGCAGCCTGCCTGCAGAACCTGGACTTGTGCATCCCCACAGTCACGCAACAGACTTTTATAAAACCTCATATACTGACAGATATCTCCTGTTGATTCTGTTTCCCTAGAGAACCCTGACGAATACAGTATCACTCTCCCCTTCAAATTATAAATTTTAATCCTTCTTCCACACTAGCAAGTAAGTTAGACGTCAGGTAGAACTTCCTGGCTTGAGCTTAAGGTTGTTAAAAAAAAAAAAAAAAAAAAAGGGAAACTAAGCTGCCTGCGAGCAAAGCACCCTTACTTGATTTATCTCACAGAATCTGCATGATGGAAGGACTTTCATTTCACAGATGAGGAAACTGACACGAAGAGGTGATGGTGCACCTTGACCAAAGTCCCTATGGGGAAGTGGCAGAGCTGGGATTTCTAATCCAAATGTGTTTGATACCAAAGCCTGGGGTCTTCCTATCAGGCTGGGAGACTTCTCAGTTTGGAAGGCTCTGAAAAGTGTCACCAAGGTAGGGTAGCCACCTTAGTGGTTTTTAAGGAGGAAAACTGTTCTCTTTGTAAGGAATTTAGATCAGGGCAGGCTTGGGGGCACAGCAGTGGATGATACGACCTTAAATTCTTACCCTCTTTTATTGCCAATACACTGAGACCCTAAATCAAGTGCCAGTCCACAGGTAGTGAGCTCCCTGCCTCTGCCACTGTTCAAACAGAGCATTCCAGAGGAGCAATTCCTGCCTGGGGAGATAGATGGGATACAAGATGGTCTCTGAGCACAAAGTGTAGAATTAAGCCATAATTTCATTACTACTGACTCTGGAGAGGCAAGTGGTGAGTGGCTGAGGGAGGCAGATACTAGTGGGGTGAGAAGAAGGAAGGGACCTGGAGAGGAGAGGAAAGGGATGTTTTCAAAGGACCCCATCTCTGGGCAGAGCGGGGATTAGCCCTGCAGAGTCACTAGAGAACGCTTGAGGTCTATAGGAGATCCCCTCCTTTCCCGACCTGGGCCCCCTGAGGTTTGGCAGCATCCTCAGAGAAGAGGAGGTGGCCGTCCCTGGGAGTGGCAGCCACCATCACTGCCTTCCTGGCCATACGGTCTCCGGGCTCTGCATGCTGTACTGTATGCAGCTCACAGGGCACAAGAGCAGGACTAGAAGAGAGAATCAGAGGGGCTTGGCGGTGGAGAAGGAAGCCAAAGAGAAAGAGGTGGCCCCATGGCTCCAGCTCCAGAGACACCCCCTCCCCAGCGCGGCCCTCAGCAAGCCCAGCCGGGTCTGTATGGATTCTTCTCCTGGGGTACTGGCAGAGACCCCCACGAAATCAGTCTCTCCACTTCTCCCGGTGCCCCTGCCCATCCCAGAGGGCGTTCAGTCTCAGTTACCCGCTTCTCTAGGGACCCTATGCCATTACCCGGAGGTGCTGGGACACCGGCGTGTTCCTGGGCTCTGACGGCAGTGATCCGGCTGCCCGACTCCCCTCTACTCCCATCCCCTTAGGCCATATAGGGAACAGCAGTCCCGAGAGCCCCGGCCGAGCATTCCCAGTTCACTGAGCTCGGCCACCCACGAGGCTGCAAGCTGACTCGCAGCCCCAGGCCAGCCTCAGCATCCGGGGACGCTCAGGTCCAGCTGCACCCAACCGCTTCGGAATCGGGTCTCAACTCCCAAATGGACCCAGGCCCGCTGCCCAGTGTCCCCAAACCCAGCCGGGTGCCGGGACTTCCGGACACCCCAAACCAGACCCACCCGACTGCGCCCGAACCGAAGGGCCACCCTGAGCCCTCCAAACCCCGACGGAATGGGGCGCAGCGCGGGCCCCAGCCGAGCCCTGCCGGGCAGCCCCCCGACCCCACGCCTTCCGCGAGCCCGGGTGGCGCCCCTGTGCGGCCGGGCCCAGTCCCCGCAGCCGGGCCGGCCCGGGTCCCGCCAGCGGCGCCGCAGCCCAGCACCGTCGAGGCTGGACCGGCCCCGACCGCGGCACTCACCATGGCTCGGTGCTCCGCTCCACGCACGCCCGGCGCCGCCCGCCGACAGCCCCCGCACCGACCCGGCTCGCGGCTCGCCGCAGCGCTCCCCGCACGGCGCGGCTGCCTGGCCCCGGCGGCGCGCTCGGCTCCCCGCGGGCGAGCGCGCGGCTCCGGCGCCGAATCCCGGGGCGGGGGGCGAGGGGCGGGGTCCACCGGGGAGCCAATGGCGGGGCGCGGGGGCCCGGGCCGGGGCCGCGCAGCCAATCAGACCCGGAGGCCGGACTTGGCCCCGCGGGCGCCTTAACCCTGCGCGCGCCGGGCTGCGTGGGGGACCCTGGAGGGCCGACGCGGGCTGGGGCGAGGGCTGCGGGGCGCCGGCTCCAGACCCCGCCAGGAGCGGCTTCCGGCTCGGGAGGGGCGGGGAGAGCGGCTCTGCCCGGCCCGGTGCGGGGCGCCGAGAGCCTGGGCGACCTTTGTCTCCTGCCTGGCTCCTGCACCGGAGTGTGACCCTGGGTGCCGCAGCTGAGTGTGAGTGTGAGTGTGAGTGTGTGTGTGTGTGTGTGTGTGTGGTGTGAGGGGGAGGAGAGAGGGAAACAGAGAGACGGGGGGTGGACTCCGAGCGCCTGTGCGTTTGCGTGGGAAGAAAAGAGTGTGTACAAGAGGAAGAGGAGCGAGAGGGGGTGGGAGGGAGGCAGAGAGCAGCAGCGAGGACGCTCAGTGCCTGTGCATTTGTATGTCCAGGGGAGACTGTCTGTACGTCTGAGTTATGTAAGTGCCTGAGTGAAAGAGGAAGGAACGGAAAAAGGTGTGTGTCTGTTATTTGTGTGATGTGTGCCCTGTCCTGTTGTGCATGCATGCTGACGTGGTGCATAGAGACCTTGTGTCCCTGTTGTAAACATGCACATACCAAATCCCTGTGATTTTGAGTTTGTGTGAGTGTGCCCATGGGGGAGGCATGTCTGTGATTTGGTGCAACTGTATGTAGCCCAGTTTTTGAGAAAGAGGGAGAAACACTGTGTATGAGGTGAAAGTGTGTTTCGGGCGTGTGTTTGAAATCATCTATATTTGTGTTGTTTTGAGAAAGAGAAACTAATTTGTAGGGTGTTAATGAGTGTATGTTTAGAAAAGACAAAGACACCCTGGAAGAAGTGGGTTCTAGATTTTGAAGAGCAGAAGGAAAGACCTAGGAATCTAATTGTCTGCCAGCCATGGATGTGTGTGTGTGTGAAGTGTGAATTGGTTGGGGTGGATTGTGGGAGGGAGGGGACCTCCTGCCAGGAGAGGGAGTCTGAGCAGCTGAGCAACCCCTGCCCAAGAGCTGGCCCTGAGTCACTGGGGGCGTCCTGGGGAGGGACCATCTAGGCACACAAGACAGCCCAGAAGGCAGGGGAAGGGCTCTGTGGAAATAACCCTCCCCCTTCCATTCAGCAGCACTCTGAATTCTTCAGTGTGGAGGGAAGGACGCAGGAAGGAGGGTCACTTGTCCAAAGTCACAGAGCAAAGGGAGACAGGGTGGAGAGGAGGAGGCTAGACCACGACCTGAAGGTGAAGGCTCACCCCAGACCTACTCTCTGGAGGATGGGTGGCATGTCCGCAGCCGCCTCTGGCCTGGCCTGGTTTCAGATTCCTGACCATTCCTGAAGTGTCTTCCTGGGAATCGAACCCTAACTCCTGGAGAGAGATTCTGAGATCTTGGCAGACCTGGAGCCCACTGATCCTGGCTTTCCACTTACCACCAATGTGATGGGGGGAGGGGGAATTCCCTTCCCCTCTCTGAGCCTCAATTTTCTCATCTGAAAAACAGAGTTCCTAATTCCTGCCCACCTCTTCATACTGATGAGTTACTGTACATGTGGGCACTTTCTAAGCCACAAACCACAGTGAAAACATTAAGTATCACTCCAGTTACATACAGTTCAAAATTAAGCAAAACTAAACTATGCTGTCAAATGAAAGCAATTGTTATATTTGGGGAGGGTCCAATTAGTCCATTAGAAGGCTGGGGCGGGGACGTTCACCCTTAGACCCTGCGGACCTCTGTAGAGCAAGTTTCAAACCCAGAGCTTGTCAAACCCAATTAGACTATTTCTTGGCTCATTCAACCCTGGAGAGAGTTGCCAGGAATCCCCCCATTCTTCCCCCTACCCTGGACACTTAGTATGGGCTGGAGACCAGGACATCCCAGCCCAACCCCTCCAGCTTCTCCTTGGACCACCAGCTACTCTGAATCAATTGGGCAGTTTGCATTTCTGTGAGGGATGGAGGTCCATTAAGTTTGGACCTAAAATAGCTGCTATTTATCACGCACCTACTGTGTGTTGGGCATCACACTGGGTGCTTTATAGGATTTAAATAAATACAAGACTGATGGAATATATTTTGTATACTCATTTTATCACTGCTTTTGCTTTACTGTTTGTTTGTTTTTTACTATTTTCTCCCTTTGCCTTAACTTCCTTACTTAAAAATTTTAATTAAATCTCTATTTTCTCCTGATTTCAAATGTAGTATGTGTTCACTGTAAAATAAAAAACAATGTAGAACTGAATGCAATAGAAGGAAATTCCCTCCCATAATCCTATTCCCCAGATATAACCACTGCTAAATGTGATTCTGCATTTAGCTGTATTAACATATGGGTGTCCATTTTTTTGTGAAAGGAAAAAACTTATTAGCCTGTTCATAGCCTCCCTTACTCCCTGCCTTCTTTAAGGAAGGAACTTTGTAGCTCAGCAGGGCCTCTATTGTGTGGATCTGGGTAATGGGCACAAGTAGGGGAAATGGAAGAAACAAACTACAAAAAAAGAGCAGAATTCTCTGGGGTGAAAAAAAAGATGGGAAGAGGCTGGAGCAGGACTTTGAGACAGAGTTGAAGGAACCAAAAAACAAATTTGGGGGCAACTTCTGTGCTATATGAGATATGAATAGAGAGGGGCAGGGGAGAAAGAGAGGGAAGGAGGGAGGGAGGGAGAGAAGGAAGGGTGGGGGATTTTAGAGAGGTTTATTGAGATTATGAATGAAATCCCTTTAACATTTTCAAAAGAATTGGATGCATATTTAAATTGCTTTTCAATGCTTTTATAAAACTTTTTATTTTGTGATAATTTCACTTACAGGACAGTTTCAAAATAGTATGAAAATTATAGCGAGAACTCCAATATACTCCTTACCCAGATACCTAGATTTACCAACTTTTAGTATTTGTCACATTTGTTGTATCATTCTAACCATCTGACATCTCTCTTCCTTTCTCTCTCTGTCTCTCTCTCTCATCTATCAGTTCTATTCTAAACATTTGAGAGTAGCTTGCATACATCATGCTCTTTGAACACTTAATACTCCCACATATATTTCCAAAGATTATGAAGTCACCTTAAGCACCGCTATCAAGTTCAAGAAATTTAACATCAGTATAAACCATATAGTCTACATCCCATTTTTTCATATATCCCAATAATGTCCTTTGAGACTTTTTCATATGTTTTTTTGTGTGTGTGTGTGGTAACCATGGGTTTAAATTAAACATCCTAAATCTATATAACAATATTGCTTTATTTGATATCTACTTAATTTCTCTATTTTTATTTTTATTTTTTTTCCAACTTAATTTCAATAGCACATACAGTTATGTTCCTATAGTCCTCCATCCCCCACCTTTATGTTGTGCTTGTTGCAAATTACATCTTTATGTCTTATGTGTCCAAAACCATAGATGTATTATTACTCTTTATGCATTTGCATTTTAGATCCTGTAAGAAGAAAAAAGTGGACTTACAAACCAAAGATAAAATAATATAATCATCACTTACCCATGTAAAATACCTCTACTGGAGATCTTTATGTCTTCATATGGATTCAATCTATTCAAAAGTGTCCTTTCCTTTGAACCTGAAGAATTCACTTTAGCATTTCTTATAGGGCCAGAATAGTGGTGATTAACTCCCTCAGTTTTTATATGTCTGGGACTGTCTTACACTCTCCCCCTCTTTTTTTTTTTTTTTTTTAAGATTTTTTAAAAAATTTTTGTCCCCCCCACCTCATTGTTTCTGCTCACTGTCTGCTCTCAGTGTCTGTTCGTTGTGTGCTCTCTGCGTCTGCTCTTCTTCTTTTTAGGAGGCACTGGGAACCGAACCTGGGACCTCCCATGTGGGAGGGAGGTGCCCAATCACTTGAGCCACCTCTGCTCCCTGCTTGTTGTGTCTCTCATGTATTTCCTCATTGTGTCTCCTCATTGTGTCATCTTGTTGCATCAGCTCACTGTGCCTGCCCGTCGCATCAGCTTGCTGACTTGCTTGTCTTCTTTAGGAGGCACTGGGAACCAAACCCGGGACCTCGCATGTGGTAGGCAGGCACTTAACTGCTTGAGCCACATCTGCTTCCCTCTCCCTCATTTTTGAAAGATAGTTTTCTGGATATAGAATTATTGGCTGGTAATTTGCTTTCAACACTTTAAATATGTCATGCCATGCTTTTTTGCCTCTATGGTTTCTGATGAGAAGTAAACACTTAGCCTTATTGAGACCCTTTTGTATATGAAGTGTTACTTCTCTCTTGCAGCTTTCAGAGTCTCTCTTTGTCATTGGCATTCAACAGTTTGATTTTTTTTTCAAGCTGAAAAACAAACAAATCTTTATTTTCTAGAAATATATATATGTATTAAAAAAACCCATGGTAGATGCTATTCTCTCATTTCCCCATCTTCTTCCTCTTCTTCAACTCCTCTGATATAAAGGACATTATTACACCTTATTAAAACTTCACCCAGGTGTCCGGATAATGCCCCATCTATGTATTCTTCTGTATTTGCAAGCTGCATGTTCATATAGCCATCTACAGATACCAGGTAGCCTTGTACTCCATTCCCCACTTAAGTTTCACCATCACAGGTTTTCCTGTTAATCCATTCAGGAAAGGTTTGGGATTGAGGGGTAAACTCATCGCCACTACCGGTGAATGCTGCAGGCCACTCTCCACCCACCCTGCTGCAGTTTGTCCCTCGTGCCTGGAGCGGCTCGACAGTTTGTTTATAATATGTGTCAGTGTGTGTCTCTTAGAGTTTGTCCCGTGTGGTGTTCGTTGAGCTTCTTGGATGAGTCTTTTGTTAAATTTGGGAAATCTGCAGCCATAATTTCTTTGAATATTCTTCCTGCCCTTTCTCTCTTTCTTCTCTTCTGGGACTTCCACAATGCATATTTGGTATGCTTGATGGTGTCCCAAAAATCTCTAGGCTCTGTTCACGTTTCTTCATGCTTTTTTGTTTCTTCTTCTCAGACTGAATAATTTCAATTGTTTTGTCTTCAAATTCATGGATTATTTCTTCTGCCAGCTCTAATCTGCTTTTGAACCCCTGTAGGGAATTTTTCATTTCATTTACTATGGTCTTCATCTCCAGTATTTCTGGTTTCTTTTAATTTATTTATTGGAAAAGTTGTGAGATTACCTAAAATGCAGGATTCCCATATGCTATCCTATTGTTATCACCTTGCATCAGTGTGGCACATTGTTACAATTGATAAAAGCACATTTTTATAATTGTATTTTTAACTATAGTCCGTGGTTTAATTCCAGTTCTGTGGATTTTTTTAAAAATTTGTATTCTAGTACCATATATGCAACCTATAATTTCCCCTTTAACTACATTCAAATATAAAATTCAGCGCTGTTAATTACATTCACAATATTGTGCTATTACCACCATCCATTACCAAAACTTTTCCATCGTCCCAAACAGAAATTTTATACATTTTAAGCCTTAACTTCCCATTCCCTACCCCCAATATATCCCCTGGTAATTTCAGATTCTGACTCCATGAGTTTGCCTATTCTGATTATTTCATATTAGTGATATAATACAGTATATGTCATTTTGTGCCTGGCTTCTTTCACTCAACATGATGTCTTCAATGTTTCTCCATTTGTTACATGTATCAAGACTTTATTCCTTTTTACAGCTGAATAATATTCCATTGTGTGTACATACCACACTTTCTTTATCCATTCATCAGTTGATGGACACTTGGGTTGCTTCCATCATTGGGCAATTGTGAATAATGCTGCTATGAACATTGGTGTGCAAATCTCTGCTGGAGTCCCTGCTTTCAGTTCTTTTGGGTATATACCTAGAAGTGGGATTGCTGGGTCACATGGTAGCTCTATACTTAGCTTTCTGAGGAACTGCCAAACTGTCTTCTGCAGCAGCTGCAACATTTTACATTGCCACCAGTAATGAAAGAGTGTCCCTGTTTCTCCACATTCTCTTCACATCCTCTCCAACACTTGTTGTTTTCTGTGTGTGTGTGTTTTATTAGCAGCCATTCTAATGGGTGCAAAATGGTATCTCACTATGGTTTTGATTTGCATTTCTCTGATGGCTAGTGATGTTGAGCATCTTCTCATGTGCTTTCTGGCCATATGTATATCTTCTTTGAAGAGATGTCTATTCATGTCTTTAGTCCACTTTTTGAAAAAGTACTTTTTAATTTAAAAAAAAAAAACTTTAGATTACATAAATGTTACGTTAAAAATATAGGGGATTCCCATATTCCGCACTCTCTAAACACTTTCTCACGTCAACAACATCCTTCATTAGTGTGGTACATTTGTTGCAATTGATGAACACACGTTGGAGCATTGCCATTAAGCATGGATTATAGTTTACATTATAGTTTACACTCTGTCCTGCACAATTTTGTAAGTTATGACAAAATATATAACGGTCTCTATCCATCATTGCAACATCTTTCAGGACAATTCCAATGTCCTGAAAATGCCCCCATATTACACCTATTTTTCCCTCTTCCTCCCCTCAGAACCTCCGGTGGCCACTGCCTCCACATCAATGATAAAAGTTCTTCCATTGTTAGAATAACAATAAGTCTATAGTAGAGTAACCGTGAGTCTACTCTAGTCCATCATTCATTCTGCAATCTTCAGGATGCTGGGATGGTGATGCCCAGTCTGTCTCTAACTGAGAGGGAGCTTAGATCCCGTGGGGCAGATGGATGGAACTATCTCGCTTGCAGTTGCAGCCTCTCTCCATTCCTTGGGATGGGCGTTGTCCATCATCATCTCCTTGTTAGTTGTCCTGGGTGAGTCCAATGAACTGGAGAGTAGGTGTTGCAACTCTGTTGAGATTTAGGGCCCAACTGTTTAGCCCACTTTTAATTGGGTTGACTTTTTCTTGTTAAGTTGAAGATTTCTTTATATATTCTGGATATTAAACCATTATAGTATATGTGGTTTCCAAATATTTTACCCCATGGTGTAGGCTATTCTCTTACTCTCATGATAAAGTCTTTTGAGGTGCAAAAGTTTTTAATTTTGAGGTGGTACCACTTTACTATTTTTTCACTGGTTGCTTGTGCTTTAGGTGTAAAAGTCTAAGAAACTGTTGCCTAATGATTTCAAACCTCCAGTTTTTCACTGTGCCTCCATACATCCTCACTAAAGTTCTTTCACATGGTGGGGAGAATTCAGAGACTCCAGGTACAGCTGCAAATGACTGGGAGCCTTGGTGATGGGGACAGTTGTTCAGAATCCCTGGGTCTCAGTTTCCTCATCTGTAAAACGAAGGGTTGGATTTGAATCATCATCAAAGGTACCGATGCCTGGCACCCACCTCAGGTTAATTAAATACAAATATCTGAGGGTGGGTTCCAAAGTTTATAAAAGCCTTCTGGTGATGTGGATGCATGGAGAAGGCTGAGAACATTGGACTAACCCCTCAGTGAGGGCTCATGGCCAGAAGCATCCTGGAAAGGCCTTGGGCTTCAGAGTCAAACGCATGTGGGTTCTAACCCTAGATTTCCTCTTTTCTATACATCAGCATCCTCATCAGTTGGGCTCAGTGGAGTCCCAGGTCACATGGCTAGGAAGTGCCATGGAGGAACTGTGAAGCCAGGTGTGCCCTCAGGAGCCGCAGCCATCAAGAGAAACTCCTAGACAGGTAGGGGAGGCACAGGTCATGTGGAGCCTGTATCAGTCAACAGAACCAACAGGAGATATGTATATATGTTAATATTATATAAATATTATAGATTTTTAACAGGAATTGGCTCACATGACTGTGGGGATACAAAGCTCAAATTCCATAGGGCAGGCTGCAGGCTGCAGCCTGGGAACTCCAATGAAGGGTTTTGGTGAATTCTCAAAGAATTCTTGAAGAAGCTGGCTGGCTGAAGTCGAGACAGAAATTCTGTCTTCTGGCTGCTGAAATCATCACTTCTCCTTTTAAGGCCTTCAACTGATTGGCTGTGACTTCTTTCATTGTTGAAGCAATCTCCTCAATTGATGGTAGGTGTAGTCAGCCTTAGACGTAATCAACTTAATGATGATTTAAGCCACAAAATAGCCTCACAGTAACCATCAGGCCAGTGCTTGCTTGACCAAACACTGGACACCATCACCTGGCCAAGTTGACACATGAACTTAACCATCACAGAGTCTGTGGCTCCCCTGGCAATCTGGGCTGCCCAGGCCTGAGGCCTAGGTGGGGCTGTCACTGGATCCCAACAACCACCTTGCCCATGACTTACTGGGTGTTGGGGCCGAATGAGGTCACTCACACCTCAGCTGCCCCCTTGCCTGCACGTGCCCGGGCACCTCCACTACCCGCAGAGAGGGAGAAGGTGCAGTCTTCATTTAGACAATGCCTGCTTGAGAGACACTGTGCCACGCCCCCCGTGGCTGCTTTCCTCTGGGGTTGACATTAAACCAGCAGAACACTTTATACCCAGGCCACATTGGTGGGACCCCCACCAGGAAGACCCTTACTGAATGTCTCCATATTATGCTTTTGGCTGTCCTTGAAGTTGACGGCAGAATTAACCCCATGTGGAGTGGAGCATCCAGCATTGTCTGTAAAAGGCTATTAGAAAGATATTGTCCAAAATGGAGGTTCACAAGTCCCTCTTGTACTTTAGTCCCTGGGTAAAGGGCATTTCCTAGCTGAAATGGCCTTCACTCTTTATCATGAGCCTGAGACATTACATCAATATTTCCCTTTTTGCCTTGGCTGAATGGAAGCATTCAGTTGACCATGAACTCCTGAAGGGCAGGGACTAGGGCCTGCTCACCGTTGCTGTTATACCAGGGCCCTACACAGCTCCCGTCCTAGAGAGCTTTCTCAACGAATGTCAGATGAGTGGAATGGTTTGAAATTGCAGTAACTTCATTGACTCAGAATAGCATTATAAAATATTTTCCAGTGTTCCGTGTATCATTTAACAATCTCTATGTGTAGTTTACTGTGGGTGCTATAAATGTTACTTGGTGGTGTATACATTATGAAAGAATAACAATGAGGAAAATGGAGCTCCTGACATCAAAGGATTTGTATCTGGATAAAAAGATAAGTCACACACAAAAATGGCTGTAGAGAAAATGAAAGAGAGAGAGACGCCACAAAAGAGTTACTAAGAAGTGCAAGAGTCCAGAGTTGGGCCGAGGGGAGCAGGAGAAGCGGCAGGAGAGGTAAGTGTGAAAGGTTGGGTAAGGTTTCCAGAGGCACATGCTTGTATGGAGGCAAGAGGACCAGATTGGGGTAAATAGGCCCTCCCTTCTCTGCTGGTAGAAGGAGCGGTTGGTTCAACAGTTCCTATGGCAGCTGGTCTTAAAAACATGTACCCCGGGGAGCAGATGTAGCTCAGTGATTGTGCATCTGCCTCCCATGTATGAGGTCCTGGGGTCAATCTCCAGTGCCTCCTAATATATATAGATAGATAGATCTAGAAATTGCACCTTTAGGAATTTCTCCTATGGAAATAATTAAGGGTATGCACATAAATAACTCCAAAGATATTCCCCCACAGAATAGATTTTAATAGAAAAAAATAGAAACAAACTCTTTTATTCTTGGCCCATCACAGGAAATTTGTTGAGAAATTTGGGGCAGAATCTCTCTGGCCATTATCAAAGATATTGATAACAGTATATTTATTGAAGTGGGAAAATGTTCATGGTTTATGGTTGAATTAAGCAAAAGGAAGGTTATGGTATTGCATGGACCCTAAAACTCAGCAACTCTACATGAGATATTCATCCCAGAGAAATTCATGTTACCATACACAAGAAGACGTGTACCAGAATGTTCTGTAGCACTGTTTGCAAAAGCAAAGTGTTGGGCACTACCTAAATGCCCCTCAGCAGTGGAATGGGTAAAGAAATTGTGATCTATTCATTCCACAGAATCTTGCCTGGCAATAAAAATGGACAAGTTAGAGCCACGTGGATCAACATGAACACGCCACTAGAACTTAGCATTGAACCAAAAAAAAAAAAAAAAAAGCCAGTTGCAGGATATATGCAGAACATTCATTTGAAATTTAACATTATGCAAAAAGCATGAATGGAAATGATAAACCCCAAATTTGTGAGAGAAATTGACTCTGGGGTTGGGGAGTGGTACAGGGGAGGAATTGTGAAGGGGCACCCTGGGGGCTTCAACCATAGCTGTTAGGTTTTATTTAAAAAGAAAATAAATGCTGAAGCAAATGTGGCAAAACTGTTAAGATTTGCCAAAACTCAGATGTGGCTATGGACGTGTGTTATAGTTTCTCTGTTGCTGTTTCCTGTAATACTTCATTTGAAAAATAGTATTTGTTGCATTGGGTAAATATAAATGTGTGCATCAGGAAAACTGTCATTTGAACAGCACAGGTGCTGCAACAAGCCAAGCAATGCCAAGGATTGCTGGTAGCCACCAGAAGCTAGGAGGAGATGAGGACATTTCCTTCCGTAGAAGATTCAGAGAGAATACGACCCTTCTGACACATAAATCTTAGATTTCTAGCCTCCAGAGCTTGGAAATAATACATCTGAGGATTTTTTTTTCTCGTGAATTTATCCCCAAATCTTTCCAATCATTTCTTGGTCAGAGTTTTCAAGATCATCTAAAGATTTGTCAGTTTGTCTTCTTTGTTACCATTTCACAGGTCAGCAAAGTATCAGTGTCTGTGCTAAGCTTTAGATTAGAAGTTGTATTTTGCTGAAAGAGTCCTTTTCCATTTCCATTCTGTGTTCTCATATCACTCTTCAGACTGATTGCATAAGGTTTATCATTGATGTTGGTGGCATTGAGGCTGTTTCACACAATATTGTTAGTATTGTTTTTCATTTGATTTATTTATTTTTAGTATTTTTTCATTTGTGAGAGGTGAACATATCAATCCTGTTTTACTTAACCTTATTTACACACACTTTATAGATGTATTTATTTAATCATGAAATTTGTATATGTATACAGTCTTTTTTTTTCCCTTGTGAGGATCTTTTTCCTGTTAACATGAGAAGCTACTTTGAAATATCAAGGAGCCAATAATGTCTCAAAAACCGTTATTAGGAACTCATATTTTCTCAGTTTTACCCAACCCCTATTCTAATATTATCAGTTAAAAGACTATTATGAATTTCATAAATATCAATGGTTGAACCAAAATATATACGGAAAAAAAGAACTTTGTGTGCTGTCTGCTTTTCTGTAGGCTACCTCTGAGATTTGTCAGAGGTATAACTTTGCAAGTGCCTTCCAAACAGGCATGACTGAGAAGGCTGATACACATTTTCTCAGATGGTTTAGAATAAAAATACACCTTTCTGAAAAAACAAACTATATAGCAGTGCTCGCTTCAGCAGCACATATACAAAATTAGGACAAGACAGAGAAGTCCAGCATGACCGCTGCACAAGGATGACATGCAAATTCATGAAGCATTCCATAGTTTTCAAATTGAGAGCTCAGAAATTAATCCTCACATTTATGACCAACTAATTTTTGACTAGGTGGCAAAACACCACTGAGATGGGAAAGAACAGTCTCTTCAACAGATGGTACTAGGAAAACCAGATCTCCATTTGCAAAGCAAAAAAAAAA
>JAQZBX010018165.1:0-26921 GCA_029593785.1 Cabassous unicinctus | reverse complement strand
CCTTGATGGGCAGAAAATGCCTCCTAGTCTCAGGTATCTAGCATCTGTTTGTTGAATGAATAAGGGGATGAACCATAAGGCCCCTGAGGACAAGGACTGTGGCTTATATATCTTTGTAGTCTGCATGAGACTGGCATTTGTGGCACTCTATAAGTATTTGCTGAACTGAGTTTAACTGAATGTAATAAATAAACAGAGAAGGTTTCCTTTTCAATAATCTCCAGTGGTTCCTTTGGCAACATACCAAGAGGCATCCCAAAATTATAAGTGTTCATTTCATCTGTGATGTATTATGTTCCCCGTTTTGTGATTTTGTGGTACACCTTAGTTTGTTACATGCCCAGGGAAGTTCTGCACTTAAAACATTTCTAATTTTTTAAACTTTGTTTAATTCAGCATTTTCCAAACTTATTTGAGCATGGACTCTTTAATGTAACACCTTATATGCTCTATTTCCTTGGTACTTAGCACAAAGTCTGGCACATAGAAGGCTCTCAAATATATTTGTTCTGGATGCATGAATAAAATGTTGTGGCTGTCTTGAACAAGTTTTCTGTACAATATATATTTTCAGATATGCTTTACTGCACAAATGCTGAAGCCTATGTATTGTCAGAAATGGATTCCAGTTACTCTATGTTCCTGCACTCTTGAAAGTTTCTGCACCATCATCTTCAGAAAGAGAAATGCTTTAATTTCTTCTTTCTACATTGCCCCCTTCAGTTTACTTGTTTTCTCATACATACAGCATGCATAGTGGCATTTCAATATAGGGAGGCTAAGGCTGTGTAGTTTCTGGTGTCAGAATTCAACCCAGATCTGTCTGATTGTAGATACACACTATTAACCACCGCACTGCCTTGATACAAGAGCACCCAATCAGACTGCATGACTTGTAGACTATTTAGTGTCATTTCAAGGCTGTCCTATGGCATAGCCTGTTCTTGAGTAATAATTATAATTAATCCTATCTATAGCTAATTGATGTGTGGCATGTCTTACAGACGTGGATGTTGTTAATCCTGATGAAAAGTCAATTATGACTTATGTGGCACAGTTTCTGAAATATTCAAATGATACATCTGGGACTGGAGATAAGGCTGAGGTATGTCTTTATAAGTACAAATCAAGCTCATTTTTGTTGTACTCTAATAATTAAATTCTTAAATTAAGGTATAATTTACATACAGTGAGATCCACAGAGCTTAAGTGTACAGGTCTTTGAGTTGTGACAAATGCATAAACTCATTTAAGCCATACTCCAGTCATGATCTAAAACATTTCTATTATCTAGAACGTTCCATCGTGAGTGTTTCTAGTCTATGACTCCCCATCTCAGGCAACAAGTATTTTACTTTCTTTCTTCATAGATTTTTAGCATTGCTTATTCTTTTGTGTTTTTTTTTTTAAGTAAAAAGTGGTAATTTATTAAACTTTGCTGACTCATCTCAAACATCTTTTAAAGTAGGAACTATAAAGGACAAATTGAGGTAAGCTGACATTTAAAAAAATTCTAGCGATACTAATTTTTTGTATATTGTAATTTTTAACAGCTTTATTGAGATATAACTCACATACCATAAAATTCACCTATTTAATATGGACAGTTCAGTGTTTTTTAGTATATTCTAGAGTTGTCCTACTATCACCACAATCTAATTTTAGACCATTTTCATCACCCCAAAGAAACCCTGTTCATCCATTCTTCAGCTTCATATAAATGTAATCATATGGTATGTTGGTGTCTTACTCTTCTTTTTGCCCCACACATTGCCCCTATTATTAACACTTTGCATTAGTGTCATACATTTGTTACAATTGATGAAATAAAATTATTATACTTGTACTATTAACTGTAGTCCGTGATTTACATTAGGGCTTATGGTTTGTGTTGTACAGCCCTATATTTTTTGTTTGTTTTAAAATTTTTATTCTAGTAACATATATACAACTTAAAATTTCCCCTTTTTAACTACCTTCAAATATATAATTCTGTGCTGTTAGTTACGTTCACAATATTGTGCTCTTGATCCCTGTTTGTTTATATATTCTTTAATTACTATTAGACTACCACTGGATTATTCAATTTTTCCCTTTCATTCAAGTACACAAAATATTATGGGTGGAAATTTCATAAAAATCGCTGAGCTAAAGGGAAAACTTATTTTGCTTCTATGAAGATAAATGAATTTAGTAAAATGTTTGTGAATATTATTTCCAAATTTATCTTAAGCTACTTTCTCAGACATGCTGTCATTTTGTCATATTTTAAACTGTTATTTGGGGGGCACTGAGCCAGGTTGTTGCCGACTCTGGAAGAGAGACCAACTGTGATGCAGCCTTATAATTAAGTTCACTTATTACTGACCTGCTGAGGATCTACTCTTTCCTAATTAACTTTCATGTTAAAAAATAAAATAAAAATTCACCAGTTCATGAAATTGGATACAAAAATATTAGATGACACTCTTGCTTAAGAGAAAATAAAAAGTGAATGAAAGTTCAGGGAGAATGGAAATAACATGTAACTTCTTATGCTTTATCCTCTAGCAGTAAAATCTGCTTCCAAATGAAAGCAGGCATACCTTCTTAGCAAGAATCTAAGAAAACATAATTGTTACTTGCTTCCACATGGTAGTTATAACCAAAATCTTTAGGAGTGCTATTTTAGGTAAATGTTTAAGGTATTTTTTATTTCAATATTTTTGTTGGGTGTGTATACCTTTTGAATTACCCCATATTTAGATTTGTTGAAGGGCAGTCTTCTGAAATGCCTGCTGTAAATAAATGCTTTAGAATAATGCACTCTAAAAATTGAAGAATGATGGAAACAGATAAATCCAGAAAGTTTCTTTAGCACATTCAGATGCTGACCTCAATCCATTTTAAAAATTTCAGGTGTTATGTTAGCAAGCAAAATTCCTCTTTGGCACAATGAGTCAGTCACTGGTGTGTAATGGTGGCATTTTTCACTAACGTTTGAAGTTGTTAATTTTATTGTTAAAAGCAATCACCAAGTCTATTTAGGATATAGTTGTAAATGTGTTCTTATTTTTGTGAATTACAGGGGAATGTGAAAGATGCCCTAGTCTGGTTAACTCTACAGGAGAAAAATCTACAGACTGTGCTAAAGGATTCAGAAAACGAGACCTACTTTAAAAAGTATGAAGTAAGTATGACTTTAAACAGCAGTTCATTTGTAGTTTCCTATTTTAGGAGAGAGTAATAAGTTTTTAGAGAACTCTTTCAGAGTTTTTATTTAAGTGCTAAATTAAATCCAAGTTTTAGGGCTGAATTCTAGGACAGTGCTTCTCAAATTTTAATGTGTATATAGATCACCTGGGGACCTTGTTAGTCTGGGGGCTTGGGGGGGGGGGCTGAGATTCTGCATTTCTCATAAGCTCCCCAGTGGTGCTGAAGCTCCTTGGGCAGCTTTGAGTAGTAAGGTTTTAGAGCAGGGGTTCACAAATAATGCCGTCCCCAGAATAAGACAGGGGCTGAACCAAGGAGTCCTTTGGGGGAACATAATAACAGTTATTATCACTACATACTGAACATTGGCTATGTACCAGGCATTTTGCAGGCTACAACATCTCACTGAAGTAGGTATTGTTATTTGAGTTATACAAATGTCGACATCAAGGCTTAGAGGTACTATGTGGCTTATCTAAGGTTACACAGCTAGTGAAAGGTAAAGGTGGGATTTGCATAGTGGTGTAGCTTCAAAGCTAGACCTTTTTACATCCTGATGCTTTTTGAGGGTAAGCAGTTATTCCCTGTACAACCTTGAAAGGGAATAACAGGAGCCAAAGTAAAGGTTTCACTGTCCTGTCCCTGAGAATCCATTGTCGATTTACCTCTGTGCTCTCCACCAGTTCCTAATCTGAATAAGGTGGAGATACCATTATGTGCCTTCAGAGCACATAGCATCTCTAGGCCTCCATTTCCCTATCTGTTGCATGAGCCAGTTGGATAAGTCCAGCCTTTCCAATTCTAACATTCAGTGCATTGTGTGACATGGAGGCCATGCCATCTTACGTATTTGGAGCCATTGGGGGAAGGAGGGACCAGACATTTGTCGGGCATCTTGTACTTCTTCCTTCTTAGCTCTGGCCTGAGATTTTTTCCATTGAAAATATTTTCAGTGTCCACTGAAAAAGCCTTGTTTTCACATATATTTTTGATTTAGAAATGTACCTCCTACCTAAAAAAGAGGCTTTATGAAGTTATTATCTGACAGAATTTTAAAAAATTAATTATCCCTTGATGTACTGATAAAATGTGATGAAAAATGTAAATAATTATGGATAATGTTTTAAACATTTATTGAATCCATGGCTTTTAAACATGACTATTTTATACAAATGTGAACAAAAAAACTTTATTAAATTTTTGAGGGCAAGGATAAAGTATTTTATAATGTCTTGTATGAAATGACTTGGAAAGAATTGGGTCAAGTCCAGTTAATCGTAAACACTTCAAGATTCATTTATACATGATGACTGCTGTTATATAATTCTCACTTCCACTCATTTTTATTTTGTTGTGAACATGCATTAGGTGATGTCAAACAAACTCGCATTCTCCATGCAGCATCACGATCTGACCTCTAGAATACAGTGCCTTGCCACTCTATTCTAGTAGAAACCCAACAGAGCTGCAACAAGACACAAGCCATGAGTCATGCCACTAGGATAGCACTCAGATTATCAGGGTGCACTGAGAGAGATACTGAATCAGTGGGAGAATACTGAATTCAGGGTTTTATTCCCTTTAAGTAAAATTTTAAATATAACTTGTAGCTTTAGACCTAAAGAAAGCAGATTCCATTTTATAAATGGAATTAAACATTTCAGTCTTTAAAATATCTTTTCTAATTGTAGAGCCTGCTTTCCTTTCTGGAGTCATTCAGTGAAGGAAAAAAACCCTTTTTGGACATCCTCTTGATAAAAAGGAATCCAGATGAGCTGAATGAAGATCAGTTACAGCTGGAGAAAGCCTGGGACGGCCTCAACCACCAGGTTACTATGTTAGGTTGATTAGAAGAGCATTTACACAGAGAAGCTTTGTTTTGTTGCATAAAGACTTTACTTTAGACTTCTGGGGTAGCCAGTTCCTCAGAGAGTAGAAAAGTGTTTTCCTTATATTTTCTCCATTACCTCATGTGAGTGGTGGTTGGACTTAAATAGGAATTTTTAGCCTTCTGTTTAGAGAAATTATGAGCTTATGCAAAGTTTTTTTTTGCCGTCAATTCTTAATTTGCCGCAGTAGAAAATCCATATTCTGATGGACCTGCAGCCTTCTCTTTACCACCAACCAATATCAGGTGTCTGTATCATAGATGATTACAGCAAGAATGAGTGTAAGAATGAATATATGTATGTAAGTCTGAATGTATCTATATGATTTTGATCCTTTTAAATGTATTAAGACTTGCTTATGGTCCATGATAAGGCATATCTTAGTGTACATACTATGTGCACTTGAACAGAACAAGTATTCTGCAGTTATTGGGTATAGTGCAATATAAATATCAAAAAAGACAAGGTGGTTGGTAGTATTGTTTGGATCATCTATGTTTTGACTGGTATTTTACCCAGTTGTATCAATTGATGAGAGAGGGATATTAAAATCCACAATGATGATAGTGGAATTCTCCTGTTAATTCTGTCAATTTTTGCTTTATGTATTTAAAACGTTGTCATTAGGTGTGTACACATTTATGATTGTTATGTCTTCTTGATGAATTGACATTTGTAGCATTATGACATGTTCCTCTTGATCTCGGATAAAATCGGTTTTCTTGGCACCTACTTAAACTGTTAGTCATTCCAGGCTTCTTAATGCTGGCTGTTTGTGGGCACATCTGTTTCCTCCAGCTACTCTTAACTTATTTGAGTCTTTATATTTAAAGTGCATCTTTTATAAACAAAATCTTGCTTTTTAAAAATGCATTTTGACATCTCTACTTCTTAATGGGACTTAGTCCAATTATTGTTAGTCCATTTATTATTGATATGATTCCATTTACGTGTAGTGTACTGTTTTACTCTTTCTTTTCTTTTTATTCCCCCTGTTTTCTGTATCTCCATTCCTCTCTTTCCTGCCTTGTTTTGGATTATTTGAAAATATCTTTTTAGAATTCCATTTTAGGTTATCTATTTATTGGCTTTTGGCTTTACCTCTTTCTATCATATTTTTAGTGTTTGCTGTCAAGATGATAATATACATTCTAAAGTTTTTACATTCTACTTAAGAGTTGGACAACTTCTAATTTATTGTACAACTCCTCGTAAAATGTAGAAATCTTACAACCAAATTGATCCATTTACCTCCCATTCTTTATAGTTATCTATATATGTATTATATTTATTTATCTATATGTTTTAAATCCCCAAGACTATGTTATAATTTTTACTCTAAATAGTCATATTTTAAAGAAATTAAGAGAAAAAATTAGTCATTTATATTTATCTAGATATTAACACTTCCAATGTACTTCATTCTTTCCTGATGATTTGAGTTTCCATCTGAGCTCATTTCTCTTCAGCCTGAAAAACTTCCTTTAACTTACCTTATAATGCATATAATAAATGTTAGTTTTGTTGGTAAAAGTCTTTATTTTGCCTTTATTATTTTTAACAGCTTTATTGTATAATTTACATACCATAAAATTCACTCACTTTAAGTGACTAATTAAATAATTTTAAGTAAATTTGCAGAGTTACAGCAGAGACTGTATGGTTTGCAAAGTTTAAAATATTTGTTTTCTGGCCTTGCGCAGGAAAAGTTTGCCGACCCCTGCTTGAGTCTCTTTGCTGTCAGGAATGACAGCCTGTTTTAGGAATACATTTTTCACATCATTTACTAAGTGTGTTAAACAGTAGTCTAGTGGCTTAAAAGAGCCACCTTTTCAGAGCACCTAATTTTGGAGAACTAGTGCAGCTCCCCCCAAATTCCCATCAAGTGGTGGTTCTCATTGCATCATTAGCTCATTCCTGCTCAGTTTTGAAAGGGACTCTTGTGAAGGGCAGGAGTTGTCTGTGACAATCCTCCACTGGATGGAAGTAGAGGAGAAAGATATTTTCTGTGTAGTTTAGACTGTTCCGGGCCACAGAGACCTGGCCTAATTTTGCTGAATAGGATATGGAAAAATTACCTCCAAATAATGAGAAAAACCACGAAAAGAACTGTTACAAGATTAAGTGCTGCAAATTGATAGTAGCTTGGAAATGCATTCCTTAGGTAGGTAGACTGCTGCTCATTTTCTCAATGGGGCAAAATGAGACGTGTTAATTTAAAAGGCATCAGGTTTATAATGTTAAGACAGTTTCTGGTCCAATAGGTTGAAAAAACAGATCTCTCAAAGCAACACAGTAAATGGTTTAATTCTAAGCCTGCCATGGAAAATAGCATTATGTTGTTTCCACCTGACAAGCTTGTGTAAAAATTTTCAGCTAAATCCAGTAGTAATTGTCCAACACTGAAAACGGAAGTGAGGACTGAGTTGTCTATGTTAAATGAGAAAGGAGAGGAATAAAAGGTAAACATCGCCTCTGCCTTTCCTTTTCCAACTGCGACCTTGAGGACAGCTCTGAGACAGAAAGCAAAGGTTTGGTTTCGTTCAAAATGCATACAGCTTTCCTTAGTTGTAAAAAGAATAGTTGAATTAGAGGCATTGTTCTTAGCCTCTCTTTAACTCTGTCATTTATCAGGTTTCTGGTTTATTTTTAATTTGGGGGGTAAATGCTCAAGTAATTGAGATTAATAATAAAAGCACATGCTAGCTTGTATATACAAAACTTTGTAAGAATGAAAACTTTTTTTCATTCTTTGTCCATCTGGTGACTTACTGGCATACAGTTAATGATGCAATGCTGTAGAGTTGCCTTTGCCTTGTTCCTTTTGAGAAAATGAGTAAAGCTGCAAGGCAAAAATGTAAAACAAAATGGAGAAATTGTAATATTTAATGCTTCTATTTTATGAACAGTTCCGTTTGACTGTCTTAAAGGAGCCTAACTTTGTCCTCGTTTTGTATACCTAGGTAGGTGCTTACACGTCTTTTAAGATTATAGGTATTTACCTTGCGTATAATGGGCACACAATACATGTTTTCAAACGAATTAATAATGAATCTAAATAACCCATGTAAGTTTTTCTTTATCTTTCTCCTATTTAAAAACCATTGAATTCTAAGAATAGTGACAAATAATTTAGTAGAATTAGATAATGGAAAGAGAAAAAAATCGACTTAAAAACATTCTTTCATTATAGGAAGTCATTTTGAGTGAAACAAACTTGATTTGTGCTTGATATTTAAAGGGTGCCTTTGGAAGGCAAATGCTACAAAAGTGCGAAAAGAGTTACATGAGTTCAGATAAATAATATTTTTTAAAAAGCCATGTCCTTAACGGGTTCGTCAGGAAAGGATGTTGCGTTGGAGCTGGATTTTTATTGTGTGTAAGATATCTGATCAGTTGAGTCAGTGTTCTCCCAGCCCCCTTTCCCAGCTCTGTTACATCACTCACCATACTGTATTCTAACTGTGTACCTACTTGCTTCCCCTACTAGATGGTTAGGACAAGAGCAGTGGCTTTTATTTATCTGATTGGCTCTCAGATAACATTGTGTTAAACTTACTCTTCAATTCTTGGCACAAGGCTCCAGGCAAGGCCCTTGATTTATTTACTTGTTTAAATGTGTTTATTTCCTTTTATACCCATATCCCACTTCCATTACCCTTTCTCTTTAGGCCACATTTTGATGGGTTTAATGTGTATCTTTTTGCTTTATACACATATTGTACCAATGTGTACATGTATATGTATTTATTAGAAAAGTCCTAGGTTTACAGAAAAGTCATGCATAAAATACAGAGTTCCCATATACCACCTTATTATTAATACCTTGCAATAGTATGGTACATTTGTTACAATTGATGAAAAAACATTTTTGTAATTGTATTATTAATATAGTCCATGGTTTACCTTAGAGTTCACAGTGTTGCACAGTCCTATGGGTTTGTTTTTAATTTTTTTTTATTAGAGAAGTTGTAAGTTTGCAGAAAAATCAGGAATAAAATACAAAGTTCCGATATTCCACCCTGTTATTAACACCTTGCATTAAATGTGGTACATTTGTTACAATTCATGAAAGAACGTTTTTATAATTGTACTATTAACTACAGTCCATCATTTACAAGAGGGTATACTGCTTGTATTGTACAGTCCTATAGATTTTTTTTTAAAAATTTATCATAGTAGATATATATAGCAAAATTTTCTCTTTAAACCACATTCAAATATATAATTCAATGCTATTAATTGTGTTGACAGTGTGCTACCATCACCACATTATTAAAACTTTACAACCAACCCAAATAGAAACTCTATACAATTTAACCATTAACTCTCCATTTCCTATCCCCATCCTGGCACCTGGTAAGCTATATTCTAGATTCTGACCCTATGAGTTTGCTTATTCTACTTATTTCATATCAGTGATATCATACAATATTTGTCTATTTAGTCTGACGTATTTCACTCAACATGATGTCTTTAAGGTTTATCCATGTTGTCACATGTATCAGAACTGCATATGTCACATATATCAGAACTGCAGTCCTTTTTACGGCCAAGTAATATTCCATTTATGTATATATCACATTTTGTTTACATATTCATTGGTTGATGGGCACTTGGGTTGTTTCATCTTTTGGTAATTATGAATAATGCTTCTATGAATATCTGTGTGAAAATATATGTTAAAGTCCCTGCTTTCAGTTCTTTTGGGTAATACTTAGAATTGGGATTGCTGGGTTATATAGTAGCTCTATGCTTAACTTTCTGAGGAACCGCCAAGCTGTCTTCCACAGCAGCTGCACCATTTTACATCCCCACCAATAATAAATGAGAATTCCTATTTCTCCACATTTTCTACAACACTTGTAATTTTTTTTATAGCAGCCGTTGTAATGGGTGTGAAATGATATCTCATCGAGGTTTTGATTTGTATTTCCTTGATGGCTAATAATGTTGAACATCTTTTCATGTGCTTTCTGGCCATTTGTATATCTTCTTTGGAGAGGTGTCTATTCAAGTCTTTTGTCCATTTTTTACTGTGTTGTTTAATTTTTTGTTGTTAAGTTGAAGGATTTCTTTATATAATCTGGATATTAAACCTTTATTGGAGATGTGGTTTCCAAATATTTTCTCCCGTTGTGTAGATTCTCATTTTACTGTCATGTTAAAGTCCTTTGCAGCCCCCAAAATTAAAAATTTTTTTTTTAAAGATTTATTTATTTATTTATTTATCCCCCCCTTGTTGCCGTGCCCGCTGTGTCCATTCGCTGTGCGCTTTTTCCATGTCTGCTTATCTCCCCCTTGCTGTGAGGTCCTGCTGCATCAGCCCACCACGCCGTGCGGGCTGGCCTGCTCTCACAAGGAGGCCCCGGGAACCTGGGGCCTCCCATATGGTAAACAGGAGCTCTATCAATTGAGCCACACCCACCTCCTGCTGTGAGGTCTTGCTGCATCAGCCTACCTTGCTGCGCGGGCCGGCCGGCCTGCCCTCACAAGGAGGCCCCGGGAAGCGAACCTGGGGCCTCCCATATGGTAAACAGGAGCTCTATCGATTGATCCACACCCGCTTCCCGAAAATTTTAATTTTGATAAGGTCCTGTTTATGTATTTTTTCTTTTATTGTTTGTACTTTGGGTGTAAAGTCTAAGAAACCATTTCTTGATATAGGGTCCTGAAGATGCTTCCCTGTGTTGTCTTCTAGGAGTTTGATAGTTCTGACTCTTATATTTAGGCCTTTAATCCATATTTAGTTGGTTTTGGTACATGGTATGTGGTAGGGGTTCCCCCCCCCGGCCCCTTTTTTTTTCTTTTTTCTTTTTTTTCTTTTTTTGCTTATGGAGCTCTGTTTTTCCCAGCACCATCACCATGTGTTGAAGAGACTATTATTTCCCAATTGAGTGGTCTTTGCCACTTTGTCAAATATCAGTTGGCCATAGATATGAGGAATGATTTCTGAGCTCTCAATTAGATTCTCTTGATATAAGTGTCTGTCCTTGTGCCTATACCATGCTGTTTTTCTTACTGTAGCTTTGTAATAAGCTTTAAAATTGGGAAGTATGAGTCCTTCAACTTCATTCTTCTTTTTCAAAATGGCATTGACTGTTTGAGGCCCCTTACCCTTTAATATAAAGTTAGCAATTGGCTTTTCCATTTCTGCAAAGAAGGCTGTTGGAATTTTGATTGAGATTGCATTGGATCTGTAAATCACTTCGTTACACTTGATATCTTATCAATATTAGTCTTCCAATCCATGAACATGAATGTCCTTATATTTATTTGGGTTTTCTTTGATTTCTTTTAGCAATATTTTATAGTTTTTGGTGTGCAAGTCCTTTAAATCCTTAAATTTGTTCTTAGATATTTGATTCTTTTAGTTGCTATTATAAATGAATTTTTTTCTTGATTTCTTCTTCTGATTGTCCATTACTAGTGTATAGAAACACTACTGATTTGGGGGTGTTGATATTGTACCTCACCACTTTACGGAATTTGTTTATTAGCTCTAGTAACTTTGTTATAGATTTTTCAGGATTTTCTGTATATAGGATCATGTCATATACAAACAGGGAAAGTTTTACTTTTTCCTTCCCAATTTGAATGCCTTTTTTTAATTTCTCTTGCCTAATTGCTCTAGCTTGAATGTCCAGTATAATGTTGACCAATAGTGATGATAGTGAGATCCTTTTTTGTTCTTGATCTTAGAGGGAAAGCTTTCAGTCTTTACCCATAGCATATGATGTTTGTGGTGGGGTTTTTCATATATGTCCTTATCATGTTGAGGAAGTTTCCTTCTAGTCCTAGTTTTCTAAGCATTTTTATCAATAAGCGGTGATGATTTTGTCAAATGCCTTTTCTGCGTCAATTGAGATGATCATGGTTTTTTTTCCCCCCTTTGTTTTGTTTATGTGTTGTCTTACATTAATTAATTTTCTTATGTTGAACCATCCTTGCATCCCAGGGATAAATCCCACCTGATCTTGGTATATAATTCTTTTAATGTGCTGTTGGATTTGGTTTGGTAATATTTTTGCTTAGAATTTTTGCATCTATATTCATAACAGATATTGGTCTGTAGTTTTCTTTTCCTGAGGTGTCTTTATCTGGCTTTGGTATTCGAGTGATGTTAACCTCATAGAATGAGTTTGTGTTCCCTTCCATTCAATTTTTCAGAAGATTTTGAGCAGAATTTGTGTTAATTCTTGGAATGTTTGGTAAAATTCACCTGGAAGTTATCTTGTCCTGGGGTTTTCTTTTGTGGGGGTTTTTTGATTACTGATTCAATCTCTTTACTAGTTATTGTTTTTTTTTTGGAAATATTCTATTTCTTTTTAACAGGAATCCTCTGTATTTTTATTTTTATTTTTTTTTAAAGATTTATTTTATTTATCCACCCCCCTTGTTGTTTTTGCGCTCGCTGTCTTGCTCTCTGTGTCCATTTGCTATGTGCTCTCTGTGTCTGCTTGTCTTCTCTTCTCGTCTTCTCTTTAGGAGACAATAGGAACTGATCCTGGGACCTTCCAATGTGGGAGAGGCACTCAATCGCTTGAGCCACCTCAGCTCCCTGATTTGAGTCTCTCATTGTCTCTCCTCTTTGTCTCTTTTTGCTGCGCCAGCTCTCCGCGCGCAGGCCAGCTCTCTGCGTGCCAGCTCGCTTTCACCAGGAGGCCCAGGGAAACGAACCCAGGACCTCCCATATGGTAGATGGGAGCCCAATCGCTTGAGCCACATCCACTTCCCTCTATTTCTTTTTGAGTCAGTGTAGATAGTTTACCTGATTCTAGAAATTTGTGCATTTCATCTAGATTATCTAATTTGTTTGAAAAGTAATGTCCCCCTTTTCAGTCTCATTTTATTTGTTTGTGTCCTTTTTTTTTGTCAGTCTAATTAAGGATTTGCCAATTTTATTTATCTTTTCAAAGAACATACTTTTGGTTTTATTCATTTTCTCGCTTGTGTTTTTCTATTTCACTTATCTCTATCTCTACTGTAATATTTATTTCCTCTCTTTTGCATGCTTTACTTTTAGTTTGCTCTTCATTTTCTAGACCTTCCATTTGTAAGTTTAGGACTCTGTTTTGAGATCTTTCTTCTTTTTCAATATAATCATTTAGAGCTATAAATTTCCCTTTCAGCACTGCCTTTGTTGCATCTGTTTTTGTTTTCTATTGACTCAGAGTATTTCCTAATTTCCCTTGTGGTTTCTTGTTTGACCCTTTGGTTGTTTAAGAGTGTGTTAATTTCCACATATTTGTGAGTTTTAGGGTTCTTTTTCTGTTATTGATTTCTTTGTTCCTTGTAACAGTTTTTTGACTTAAAGTCTATTTTATTTGATGTTAGTATAGCTACTCCAGCTCTGTTTTGGCTACTATTTGCATGGTGTATTTTTTTCCATTATTTCTCTTTCATCCTATCTATGTCTTTGAATTTAAGGTTAGTGTCTAAATAACATATAGTTGGGTCATGCTTTTTTATCCATTCTGCCAATCTCTGCCTTTTGACTGGAGAATACATTAACATTTAATGAAACTACTAATAACGCAGTACTTTCTTCTGCTATTTTGCTATTTTGTCTTTGTACATTGTCTCCTTTCTGACCCTCGATTCTTCTGTTAATGCTTGCTTCCATATTTATTGTTTTTTGTATTGTGTCATTTGAGTCCTTCTCATTTCCTTCTGAATATATTTTTCATGCATTTTCTTTGTGGTTACTAGAGGGTTAAAATTGAACATCCTAAAATCTATAACAATCATTTGATTTGATGCCAATTAATCTTCAGTAGCATACTCATACACTGTGTTACTTCCCTCCATTCCTTTCCCTTTGTTTTTGGTAATTGTTACAAATTGCATCTTTGTCACACAATAGATTTGTCATTACTTTTATGCATTTGCATTTTAGCACCTGTGAAACATAAGAAGTGGAGTTATATACCAAAATAAAATACAGTAGTACTGGAATTTATAATTATCCATATGATTTTCTTTACTGTAGGTTTTTAATTCCTTATGCGCTTTGATCCACTGTGTATTATCCTTTCCTTTCAGTCTGAAGAACTTCCTTTAGCCCTCCTTACCAGGCAGGTGTAGTGTTGATGGACTCCCTCCGCTTTTGTTTATCTGGGAATGTCTTAATCTCTCCCTCGCTTTCCAGATATAAAATTTTTAGCTGGCAGTTGTTTTCTTTGCGCACTATAAATATTTCTTACCAGTGTCTTCTTGCCTCTATGGTGTCAGATGAGAAATTGGCACTTAATCTTACTGGGATTCCCTTGTACATAATTTGTAGCTTATCTCTTGCAGCCTTTTAACTCTCTTCTTGTCCTTGGCAATTGAAGATTTGATTACTATGTGTCTAGGCATGGTTTACTTTGAGTTTATCCTGTTTGGGGTTCATTGGGCTTTTTGAGTATGCATATTCATGTCTCATTAAATTTGGAATATTTTCTGCCATTATTTCTTTGAATATTCCTTTTGCCCTTTTCTCTCTTTCTTCTCCTTCTGGGACTCTCATAATGCACATATTGGTTTGCTTGATGGTGTCTTATATGCCTCTTAGGTTCTATTTGTTCTTAATAATTTATTTTTTTCTTTATCCTCCTCAGCCTGAATCATTTTTTTGATTGTCTTGTCTTCAAGATCACTGACTCTTTTTTCTGCCTCTTCCAATCTCTGTTGAGACTGTCTCAGGCATTTTTTTTCATTTCAGTTATTCTGTTTTTCAACTCCAGTATTTTTGTTTGGTTCCTATTGGAATCTCAAAGAGATTCCCATATTGTTCATTCATTGTTTGCCTCATATCCTTTAGTTCTTTCTCCATGTTTTCCTTTGTCTCCTTGAGCATACTGAGGATCATTTTTTTAAAGTCTCTATTCTGTAAGTCCAAAGTCTGTTCCTCTTCATTGATGGTTTCTGGATTTTTTTCTTGTTCCTTTGGATGAGCCATTTCCGGTTTCTTTGTTTGTCTTGTAATCTTTTGTTTACACTGTACATTTTAATATTTTAAAGTGTTAACTTTGGGATTTAGTCCCTGAGGTGCCTATTCCTTACTTTTGCTTCCAGCTAGTGATGTGACAGAATTTTCTTTAATGCTAGAAGCTAATAAAGACAAATCAACCAAAGCCAAAAACACCTTTCACCTCCTTTGCCAACTGGCTGTGCTTTGAAGGCTGGTGGTAGCCTTCAGAGCTTAGCCCTCCTGTCAAGAAGATCAACCTGAGGCAAATATGAAGTGCAGGGTCCTCTCTGTCTTATCTGAGCCTGCACGGAGCCATGGAGTTTGCTTTTTTTCCAGGACTTGTGCTTGCTAGAGACCACAGGACTCCCCTCTTTACAGTTCACAGGAGTTCCAATGAATGCCTTTTCTACTTCCTTTGAAATAGACTTTCACATGCTCCTGCATGCTCTCTTGATTGAATTAATTCAGTTAGTCCTTTGCTCTAGGCTGCTTCAAGTTAATTGTTTTTCACACTGTCCCAGCTGCCTGCAACTGCTTCTCTGCCCTCAGGACAATCTCTGGGTAGGTGAGCCAGAGACAAGTTTCCTGACTCAGTCTCTCAGAATTTCATGCCATAGATTGACACTGGCCTATATGCACCCCGGTTATGCTCACGGGGGCCACTTTGCTCCTCTGGAACAGGGCCAGGGACCCAATATGTGAGCACAAGCTGACTTCTTGCATTGTGCAGGGGTTGGGGGAGGGGCCGGCAGGATGCCAGGAGCCTCTTCTATGGCTTTTGAAAGTGCTTTCTCTTGACTCAGCCCTGGCCCACTTAATGCAGCCTTTAGCTGTTTTCCATAGTTTTGAGGAAGGTTATTGTCTCTTTAAGATTCCTCTGTTGCTTTTGCCCAAGAATGGTTTGAACAGTGGCTGCCCTCAGACCCAGCCTCCAGTGATCTGAAGTAGCTAATTGAAAGTATTGGTCTGTGATCAGACCACACACCCCTGAGTTTGGAGAACTAGGTCTGTATGTCCCATCCTGGCACCAGCAAGCTGTGCCAGGAACCCAGGCTGCAGTCCCCACTGCTGCCCACCACAAAGCTGGGGGAAGGGGGATAGTAGCTGCTGTAGGGAGGGTGAAACTCACTGATACTTATCACATTTACCAACCTCTTCTGCTCCTGCCTGGATGCTACACAGTGTTACCCTAGACTCCAGAGTTTCAAAATAGTTGATTCAGACAGTTTCTGCCAGTTCTTTAGTTGTTTTAGTGGAGGTGATTCCCAAAGCTTCCCATTCCATCATCTTCCACAATCCAACAATTTAATATAGAGCAGGTATTTTTTTTAGGAGGTACTGGGGATTGAACCCAGGACCTCGTACGTGTGAAGCACGCACTCAACTGCTGAGCTACACCCGCTCCACGTACATGTATTTTTACGTTGTATAAACTGTACAGTTGTTAGATCTCATTCTGTTTCTTATTTTTGTTCTTGAGCACAATGTGTTTAGATACATCTCTGGTGCCATGTATGCATCTAATCTGCCTCTAGGTGCTGAATAGTATCTCACTGATATGCATCCACCTCTTGTCACCTCTCCAGTCTAGAACTTGTGCCTTCTATATATTTATCCCCAACTCTTAGCCCAATAGGTGATGTGTAAATGTTTGCTGAATGAATGGATAAATGAATATGTGAGTGAGTGAGTTTTGATTTGAAAATCCAGGTAGAAGGGGCAGTGAGGGTAAAGACATGGAAGTGCAGTATATATTTGGGGAGGCCAGTAGTGAGTTTGTGTGACTCATATGTGCCTGGATTGAGGGGGCTTTGGAGAAAGACAGATATTCAGCAGATATGGCAGATATATACAAGTAGGGCTAATGAGGAAAATAATCCAGAAATCTGCATCAAGGTGTAGTTGTAATGTCAGAGTGCACAAGGGCATACAACATTTCAAATGATGGTCATTCAACACAACAGTCCATCCCTGCTTAGAGGGATACTATCAAAACATTTGCATTTAGTCTTGTTACCTCTTCTACAGCTTTCGAACAAATTGTCTTCCCCATTAGCAAGCAGCTAAATGATACTTAGAACTAAGAAGTTAGCCCACTGATAAAGATTTCCTTGATTAGGGGGCCACATTTTATAGTTCTTGGCCTTTACAGAAACTTTTGTGATTATACATACTGTGTGTGAAGAAATAAACTAGAAAAGTTCTATTGAAGAATGTCCTCCATTATTGTTTTCCTAGATTAATGAGTGGAAAGCAAAGTTGAATTATGTCTTGCCCTCACCCCTCCATCAAATTGAAGCTTGGCTCCAGGAGGTAGAGGAGCTTATTGATGAAGATTTGCCAGCTTCCCAAGATTACTCTGAAGCCATGACTCTAAAGCAAGAGAAAATAACTTTATTCAAGGTTGGAAAAGAAAGAGATGTGGGACAATCTATGCCTTCTTAGGAATATTCTTGAAGATGACTTTGTCCTGGATAGAAGGAAATGTAGAGGGTATTTGAGGATGGTTTGGAATTATTTTCCTGGGCATTTTTGGGACCTTGAGGATACTTCATGTTCTTCATAAAAACATTGTGCTAGTTTAATGTTGAAGCAATAAGAATTGGGTCCAGTAAGGTTCAAACCAGTTGTAAAGTCTGAGAAAAAAAGGGGGGGAGATTGGTTAAAAATGTGGGAAATTGAATTCTTACTAAATGTGGTATAAAATAAATTTTAGTATGTGATATTATAGCATTTGAGCCCCCAAAGGAATGGAAACTATACTAGAAAGCAAAAGATTTTGGTAATGCTTTTTTTCAAAGAAGCTTCAATCTGCCTCTCTGTAAAATGTTCCAGTTTAAAACATTTATGATGAAAATATTTATGCACAAAATTTCATCAGTTAAAAAAAGGAAGGACTTTGTGATTTTTTAAAAAGAAAGATGTAATACATGCACAGAGCAAGTGAGACGAACAAGTTCTTAATTACAGTGTTTGGCAGTAAATCTGGTCCATGTCATGTGAAATTTCTTTTCAGAGTCTGATGGATAAATTTGACTGTCATTTAAATACCATCCTGGCCTTTGAAAATAGAGATGAAAAGCAGTTGCCGTTGATACCGACTAAGAAACTGGAGGAAATGGAAAGACGGTTGGTAACATTACTACTTCACAACTGCTGATACTATTCATATTTGAGTGATCACATGGTGCTATAGGGATCACAAAACATAAGATTTTTAGATAAGTTCTGAGAAGTAGTCTCCTTTAAATCTTGATGACAATACCTTCATGCTTTACATAGTAGTAATATGATATCATACTTACATACTTCCTTTTTTGTGGAATGATAGCATAGGGCGGTGGAAAAATTCTGGGACTTAGAGTCAGAAGCTGAATTGTTGGTTTTGGCCAAGTTCCTAGTATTTTTTGAGTATTTGCATGTGCAAGTGTAATATAATGATAAGCATCCTGCCTGTGTCTCACAAGAATACTGGGTCAAATGGGACAAGGTATAGAAAATCCTGTAAACTGTAAAATCCTATATACACTGGGATTATTTAATTGATGGTTGTCCACATCATCTTCTTTCTTATTATTCACAAACAACTTATTATGATAGTAATAAGGTTTTAGTCTTAATTATGAAAACTGTTTTAAGGTATAAACTTTTAAATTATAGTTGCAATGAATTTATACAGAGGTTTTCAAATTTAGTTAAATATTTTGGAGAGCAACATTTTAATACAGGATTTTTCAATAGGGGAATAGCTTCTACAGAAAATGTTCTGCTAGACAGTTAGTTAATTTTTACCTTAGATATAGTTGTTTTGTATTTAGCCACAATGTTTGTTTTACTTTGTTTAAAGAAAGAAAGAAAAAAAAAAACACTTGAGTTCCATGTATTTAAAAGAAAAAGTTAAAGCCTCAATATTATTTAAAATGCCGAATGGGTATCCCACAATTGCTCATTAATATTAAATTATATTCTAAAACCTGGACTATTTTCCAGAATCAACATTTTGGGGGAAATTTGCCTTCCAAGTCTAGAATTTCATTACCATATGTGCCCAGTTCTTGGTTTGCTCAATGAGTTGAAATCAAGATTGGATGTTTGGAACATCAAATATGGGAGCAAAGACTCTGTGGCGTTATTGCTGGAAGATTGGCATGTAAGCTGTTTTATTTTGTATCTTGGGCAACTTCTCTCCACCTCTGGTGCTGGGTTTGCATTTTTCGTTGGTACAATTTCCCGCTTATCTCTTCGGTTTTTGAGATGAGTTTTCCTGATAGCTTTCATTACTTTAAATGTTGCTTGGAGAAAAGAATTACAGGTAGTCAAATAGCACAGGCATCAGGGAAGAGTAAGAGAAAACTCCATGGATTACCACCCCAGGGGTGATTAAGAGATAACCAGGTTAACTAAGGTACTAGTTTGAAGATTTCAGTGCTATTTCCATCGAAAATTCCTGCTTAAACACTTGAAATCTTAACCTCTCCTAAGCTTTAAGAGTGGGGAAACAATACATTTTGTTTTGTCTTGAGACTTTTTTTTGCTTTTAACTCTTCCAATTTATAGGGAAAAAATGTTGCAAGTGATTAAATATGACTATTTTCACTTCTAAACTAAAACTAAAGCATCATAGAAGTGTCACTTCTACAGCTAGGCCTTAAGATCCTCTGTTTCCCTGTTTTTGCAAATGAGAAAAGAAAAATCCAAGGTTGTAAATATCGATGCAAAAATTGAAAAACATGATTAATGATTTAAACCCTGTACATTTCCAAACAGGAAGCAGAATTCAAAACTAGACTAGATTTTGAAGATTTTTATTTATTTTGCCTTCTTTGATTTTCCATTTAAATAATGATATGGGTACATCATAAGTGTACAATAAATAAGAGATTTGAATTAGCACAATATTTTTCCATAGCAGAATTTGATTGTATAAGACACAATGAAGTTATACAGAAGTTTTCAAATTTAGTTAAATATTTTGGAGATCAACATTTTAATGCTAGTTTCTCAAATGTTTTTTGTGTGTTTGATGATATCTATTTATAACATACTCTAATTTAGTTAATTAAAATTTACTCCATATTAATAAAATATGTGAAGTAAGAGTTTTTGAAATTGCTGTAAATACTTTACTTGCCTTTTCTCATTAGAGGAAAACCATTGTAGAACTATATCACTACAATAAGGTAAACTTTGTCAAGTCTCATACATATATATTATTCATAGTCATACCTAAGTCTTCTAGAATGAAACTATTCTTCTTCATGAACTGCTCTTCCTCTTTTCCTACCCAAATGTGTAGTATTAGAGCCCTAAAGAAATCTTGGCACCTAAGTGCGTCATCAATGTTTGTAGGTCATTATCTGTATTTCTTGGCACATTTTTAAAATTAAAAACTATCAATATGTTTTTATTTCTTCCCTGCCCCCCCACAGAAATTCATTGAAGAAAAAGAGTTCCTAGTGCAACTTGAAACTTCTTTTAAAAAATGTGAAGCAGCGAATAAACATTTGGGTAAAGTAACAGTTACTTTTCAATGGACTGACCATCACTTAAAAATAGTAGTTAATTTGTTTGCTTTCTTTATATGCTAATGTTTTAGAAATTAATTTTACATGAATTTTTTTCCTTGGAAAAATCTTGCTTTCATGTTTCATATTGTACATATTTATTTTGCTCTTGTCCATTAATATGCAAATAATTTTAACAGTATTATTTAATTAAGAAAGAACAGTTTTCTAAGATTACGTTCTTGTTTTGTTGCCTTGTAGCTGGAGAACATAAGAATATTAGTAAGCAATATACGATGGTGGAATATAATATTTGTATGTATAGAAAAAATATATATGATACGAAGTCCATTCTACAAAAAGTTCTTGATTGCTGGGCTACTTATGTGGAAAACCTGCGCTTACTAAAGGCTTGTTTTGAGGAGACAAAAAAGGAACAAATTAAAGAGGTATTTACTGTCTAATGGTGCTGCTCAGTTTTACTTTTTTGTTTTTGTTCTGTTTGGAGACCCTCATATTTTAATCCAAAGATGAGAGACAAGGGAAAAGTAAGTGTGCATAGAAAAATGTCCAAGGTCTTGGAAAGTGTTTGGTTTATTCCCAATATAAGTTCCAACAGTAAGTTTTCTTCTCAGTATAGAATATGTTTTCTCCTCAGTATAAGATTTGCACACACACACACACACACACACATACATATACTCACATATATACACAAACATACAGTTTATTAAGGTATAATTTATGTACTCAAGAATGCTTTTGGAAGATATATTATTACTAAGCTCTTTGGAGAAAAAATAAAAAACTTAGGGTACTGGATAGCATATAGACACATTTAAAATAAATTTATATTTTAAAAAGTTTTATTTTTCCATTTGGGTAGAACCTTTCAGCTCTAAAACATTATTGAGTTTCTAGAGGAGGAAAAGCAAAAATCCTAATACTTATTTGGAGAAGTATGAAAAAAATGTAATTTGTTATTATTTTCATTTGCTAGTCATGTTTTCTGCTTTATGATTATTTTCTGAGGAAATTTTTCTTTATTTCATTTGTTTACGTCTGTTGCAAATGGATATATTTAGCCTTTCAGGTGAAACATTTTCCAAGTAGAAACTAAAATTGCTCAACAGAAAATGGACCCTTGGTAAAAAAGTAAAATTTGTGATAAGTGTATGAGTTCAAAGAAAAGCAAAGAAAGGGGACTATCACTTTTCCCTTTCAACTCTATTGATACTAGAAGTTCAAATTTTGGCCTTTAGCAGTTTGTCTGGCTTTAAAAATCTACCAAAATACACATTACTCTTAGAAACATAATGTTGTAAGCCTACAATTCCCAGACTCTCTGGTGATGTGCCCTAGACTACCAATGAGAATTGGCAGGATATTTTAAATTTTGAGGTAGACGCAACATCTGTCTGTTGGACACCATGAAGACTACTACTAAGTTTTTGGACCTAATTGCTAGTAATGGGAACTGCTGGGTGGGCATCCTTCTGGCCCAGAATGCCATGAAAAAAATTATTGAGACATTAAAAAGTTAATGTGCTAACCTCATCAGCCACTTAGATAGAATGTCAGATGCCATGAGGGATGAAGAGCTAGACAGACAGGGACTGGGGAATCCTCCAACAGAGGGTCAAAGTCTCTGTAAAAACCTTCACACTCACTTTTGCGTAGAATTAGCCTTGGTAAAGATCTATTATGGATAATAGGAAAGCAAATATTATGTCATTAAAGTGTTATATTATTTATATGTTATGTAGGTTCCCTTTGAGATACTATCCCGATGGAATCTAGAACATGCTACTTTAAATGAAGTGGGAAATTTCTTAATTGAAGTCAGCAATGATGAAGTTGGATCATCTATTTCAAAAGAACTGAGAAGGCTGAATAAACGATGGAGAAAGTTTATTACAAAAACTCAGCTTGTAAGTTCTCTTTTTGTTTTTGTAACAGCTGTGTTGATGTATAATTCACATGTCATACAATCCACTCCTTTAAAGTGTACAATTCAGGTTTTTTTATTATATTCTTTTACTCATGAAAACAATCAATTTTAGAATATTTTCACCACCTTACAAATAAACCCCTATCCATTAGCAGTCATTTACCCATGCCCCCAGCTCTAGGCAAACACTATTATCTGTTTCTGTAGATTTGCCTATTCTGGACATTTTCACATAAATGGAATCATACAATATGTGGTCTTTTATGACTGGCTTCTTTCACTTAGCATAATGTTTTCAACGTTCATCCATGTTGTAGCATATAAAAGAACTTCATTCTTTTTTTATTGCTGAATAATAATCTATTGTATGGATATACCATATTTTATTTATCCATTCAACAGTTGATGCACATTTTGATTCTTTACACTTCTTTGGCTATTATGAATAATATTGCTGTGAACATTCATGTATAAGTTTGTGTATGGACATATGTTTTCATTTCTCTTGGTTAGATAACTGGGAAAGGATAGATTGTTGAACTCTTTCTAATATAGAGCTTTCTAGTTCAAATCCATTTACTATTAAAGAATAATGTAAACGTTGTTTTGCCTACTAGATTTAAGCTCCTTGAGAAAATACACTGAGCTTTAATCTTTATATTTAGCATAGTGCCTCTTAAAAGCAGACCTTTAATAAATAATTTCAAACTTAAATTATTCTATTTCCTATTTTTAGCAATTTGAGACAGGTATTTTTATGGGAAATGTCCCTATTTATAACATTGTTACTAATTGATAAATTGTAAAAATGTATTTGAATTGATTATATTCACTTACTATTATAATATTAGCATAAAAATTAAAATATCAGTGTTAAATTGCATGTTATTAATTTTTATAGGAAATGAACCTACCACTTGTTAAAAAACAGAATCAGGCCATTCTTGACAATTCTGGAAATATTCAGCTATTTACAGGAGAAAAATCAGCTATTGATTTTTCAACAGATATGTCAGTTGAATCTCCTGAAAATCACAATCAGAATTTAAAGGTAAAATAGTTATATTTTGTATATTTTATTTGCCTATAGAAATAATTTCACTTGCTATCTCTGTTTTTTTTTTAAAAAAAAACAAACAAAAAAGTAAAAACCATATTGTCGGGAAGCGGGTGTGGCTCAATCGATAGAGCTCCCGTTTACCATATGGGAGGCCCCAGGTTCGCTTCCCGGGGCCTCCTTGTGAGGGCAGGCTGGCCCGCGCAGCGCGGTGGGCTGATGCAGCAAGACCTCACAGCAAGGGGGAGATAAGCAGACACAGAAAAAACACACAGCAAATGGACACAGCAAACACGAGCAACAAGGGGGGGAGATAAATAAATAAATAAATAAATAAATCTTTAAAAACAAAACAAAACAAAACCATATTGTTAAAACATTGGCAAATGTGTGGATTACTAGATAACATTTAAAGTATGATCATTTTTCAGGAAAATGCTTAACTGGCTCCCTTCATGAACTGGTATTTAACATTAAAATCCTGTGTCTATTACTGACTTCACTGGGACTTCATTCCACAGATATGTAGAAGTAGTCAAGACTTCTGAACTGTTTATTGAGTTGATATTTTCTTCAGCTTACTTCTCATGGGTGCTCAGAGCTTGTCTAGTCTTAGGCAAGGCCCTGACTTCTTTGTGTCTTCTGCCTTTCTGTAAAATGGAAGAAGAGAATCTTTCCTCCTTGCCTTTTTGGGAAATTGGGAGGATAAGTTTAGGTTATAGATAAAAATATGGAAAATGAACAAAAAATAAATTAAAAATCATACACATGTAAGGTATAATGGCTATGGTTTTGGAAATGTATCTCCTTCAGAATAACAACTTATAAAGCTTAATTTAAGAAGGTAATTGTTAATTGTCTTTGGTCAGTTTTCCTGATGGAATGCAGGTGTTTTCTCACTCTGAGAATACCCAATCCGGGAAAATCTGGAAAGATCTGATTTTGTACAATATGCCTTAAAATAAGATATTCGTCTGACACAGTCAAAATATTTTCTGATTAAAAACAACTTACAGAGTGTATCTATCATGTGGATAAATTATTGTGTAGCAACCTGTAGAATACTGAGAAATTGGTAATGGGAAAAGGCTGAATTTTGTTGAAATTTGATCCTCAGTCTCTTTGTGATGTTGCTAATAGCTATATTTGAGTTAAATTGTATGTGAATTTTAAAAATGTGTTCATAGAACCAATACCCTAATTTTATAAGCTTAGTCTTCTCTATAAAATGCAGATAATAGTGTCTAACTGATAGGAGTAATACTGTTAATAAGAAAATATATGTGAACAAACTTGTTACCCAATAAAGTGGTGTATATTATCAGAAAGTATTATCATTGTGTACAAACTAGGTCTTACATCACTAAAATGATATAAAAGATGTTTAAATTCTTTAATTGGAAAATAATTTAATTATTTTATAAAATTTCATCATTTCTTAGTGATAATTTTGAATGTTGTAGGCTGGGGAAGAACATGAAAAAGAAAAGGAAGGATTAACAGGGCAACTGAAAGTGGTTGAAGGGGTTGAAAAACTCACTAGACAAGTGGAAATCTGGGAGGCAGAAGCCAAATCTGTCCTGGATCTTCTGAGACATCAAGATGATGTGGATAGCACAATGGAAGAATCTTTGCAGGTATGGGTGTAAACTTATTAAAGGGACAGTTTTAATGGCTGGGGAATTATGTTTTAAAAGAAATAAATAGCTTTAAAGTAAATCGTAATAAACCCACAGTTTTAATTTTCTTTGTCAGAAGTTTTAAAAATGGCGTGGATTCCCATCCCTGGGTCATTTGCTGTGATCTTGCTTGAAAAGAGGAGAATAGATTTGAAGAGCACTAATAAAAATACTTTATGGGTATAAGCTCTTGAACCAATTTTTCTAGTTATAGAATGAAGATTAAAATATTCTCTTGCATCAAAGAGTAACAAAGAGGTGAGTAAGAGAGTTCAATCAGATAGTTCAGTGCTGCATGACTGTAAGAGATTTTACAATCTATCCTTTTAAGGCTTACCCACTGATTAAGCCACTTTCCCATCCTTACCTGATGCAGGGAGGGTGACTGATGTCATTACAACTCTGTTCTGTCTTTATTCTCAGTCATTCGACTCATTAAAAAGCAGGGAGGCAGGAGTGTGTTTTAATGTCACTCAGTTCTCCTGGGAAAGAAGTTACCTTTGAGATTTTTACTGAATTCCAGCTCATCTATAAAACCTACAGTGCATAAGTTACCAAAAAATTAGAAAGTTCCTGGAATAAAAGAACATTTACATATATCTTCTAAATCTTCATTTCTGAGAGGCGTATTTGTCAGCATTTTGTGTTTTCATTAATTATGAGTGATGACTTTTATTGTTTTGAAAATATTATATAAACTTAGCCATGCCATCTGCCAGTACTTTTCTAATTATATTTTTTATATTTATTTATTTGCTGTATCTGAGTGAAAGAAATGAGGTAGAAATTCAGTATTTGTTTTGTTTAAAAATATTTCAAAACCATAAAAATGATCCCTCTGATAACCAATGAAAACACATGCATGAAGAAACATTCTTCTGTTAAGAAAGAATTAAGTAGATGGCTATTGGATCAAGATAGTGCATCAAGATATATTGTAAAAGGTAGACTTCCGAGAAGATGGCAGACAGAAAGACACAGTGACTCTCTTCTCTCCCAGAAAAATAGCTAGAGGACAGGCAGAAATGGCTGGGAAAAAAATGTTCTAGGGTTTAGGACACCACGGCAAGGCTGGACACGACTCAGAAGAGTGAGGGGCAAAGGAAAAGAATTATGACGGCCAAAATGTGAGTTAAAAGTGGCAGCTGCCGGCACCCTCTCCCACCCTATAGACACTTTTGAATTCTCAGGCCTTGGGGCCAGCGGCTACAGACAAAGGGGGCCCCAGGGATCCACCTACCCAGGAAAGGGAGAGAGGGGGACACAGCCTAAGATAGAGTCAGCTTTTGACCCACAAATTTGGCCTGCTGTGTCCCACGAGCCCTTCCAGGCCAGGTGGGGCCAGGCCAGTTTTTGCCTTGGGAGCCAGCAAAGGACTAAGGAGATCCGACCCACCCAGTCTCCCTCTCTACTGACCGGGACTGTTTGTTGAGGATGCAGAGGGGAATGGAATTATTTCATATCCAGAAAAAGGGAGAGGGCTGCTAAGAACGATTGGAGAGCTGCCTCTGAGAAAGTTCGAATTACAAGGCTCTTAGCCTCCAGGCAGGATCCTCTATCACACTGATCCAGTCTGTGTTGCAGCAAACGCACTCAGACCAGGCACTGAACTGAGGGTGTGTGTGTGTGTGTGTGTGTGTGTGTGTGTGTGTGTGTGTGTGTGTGTGTGTGTGTGTGTGTGTGTGTGTGTGTGT
>JAQZBX010018164.1:7862-34968 GCA_029593785.1 Cabassous unicinctus | reverse complement strand
GCACGCAGAGCACACACACGCATGCACAGGTGCACACAGCACACACATGCACAACCCACGTGCACACATGCATGCACGCACAGCCAAGATCTTTCCAGCCTTCAGGATCAAGCAGCTTCCCTCTCCCCACGTCACATCCTCCAGCCACACCAAATTGCCCCAAATTCAGACTCTCTCATCTGGCAGAGAATGTCCCCCAACCCTACACCTGCTGGGGGGTGGAATAGAGTTCCCCAAAACCCGTGTCCACCAGCACCTCAGAATGTGAGCCTCTTTGGAAATGGGGTCTTTGCAGGTGCCATCAAGCTACGCCGAGGTCGTGCCAGATGGGGGGCGGCAGCCCATGACAGGGCCCTTGCATGCAGAGACACTGGCACCGAGGGAGGACGCCACGTGCAGACAGAGCCGAGGCCTGGGAGCTGCAGAGCCCGGGAGGGAGGGAGCGCGGCCTGCCCATGGCTGGCTTGGTCCTCTGGCCTCCAGAAGCGTTTCAGGGCACAGGTCTGGGTGATCTGCTGCAGCGGCCGGAGCAAAGTAGGGCTCCTGCTCATTCCCCTCCCTCTGCAGGCCCAGCCTCCCTGCTCGGCGGGAGCGTCCCCAAGCCTGTGCCCCCCTTCCCTGCACTGACCAGAATCCTGCCCCTCCTGGGGAGGCTCCCTAGGGTGAAAGCTGGGTCTGCTGTGAATGGGTATCTGCCAGGCCCTCACAGGCCTGTCCACTGAGTGAGTAAATGAGAGTGACAGGGCGGATGGAGCTGAATCTCTGGGTAGGACGAGAGCCCTGGGGGAGGCAGGGACCCTGGCAGGCCTACCCAGGCCCCCAGGGGCAGACCCCAGCCATGGTGGCTCCCCACCCCAGCCCTGCCCAGAGGCTGGCACGGACCACGCTGGGGGCATGCGGAGCTGCCAGCGTGGGGCCGCAGGCCTGGAGCTGGGCTTGTGCCAGAGCATGCCCACCCCCCGGGACCAGGCCCAGCTCTGGGTCTGCACGGCCGGGACCACGCCCCGTGGCTCTGCCTCCCTCCCCCGCCCCAGCCTCAGCCCCCAGTCCAGTCCCCCCCAGCGGCTCCCTCGCACCAACGAACACGGGTAGCCTTGTTCCCAGGGTTGGCCCTCGCCAAGCCTCGGTTTCCTGACTTGCAACAGGGAGGCAAAGCAGCCCCTGAGGGGAGGGTGGTCCTGGCCACCGAGCGCCCCATGCTGGCTTGGTGGGAGGGGTCTCGCTGCAGAATCAGACAGGACTTTGACTGCAGAGGCCCCAGATCTGGGCTCAAACCCCTGCTATTATCTGAAAAATATTCTCTGAACTCAAATGCCTTGCCTGGGCCCAGGACTCAGTCGGGAACAGACAGACGAGATTCCTTCGTTTTGGGGTTCATTGAGCAGCAGGGAAGCCCGGCCCAGAATGAGCGTATCCCGTGGGGTTTGGCAGGCTGGGGGACCCCAGGAGCCGGCTCGGACCACACGCAGCTCTGGAGCCCCAGCCCGTCTCCCCACCGCTCCAGCCTCGTGTTGGCACCTGTAAAATGGGGCATGGCCCAAAGCCCCCAGGAAGGCCTGGTGGCCAAGGAGGAGAAACTCCTCTCCTGGGGGGCTCTCCCATGCTCCAGCCTGCGGCCCACCCTGGCCTCCCCTGAGCCCTCCAGACTGTAGACAGGCGCCTGCACCCCCCACCAAGGCAACACAGCCAGCGGGCCTGGGAGCCAGGGATCGTGGGAAAGGGCTGCGGGGTGGTCTCTGGGGACACACCTGGGCGGCCGGTGTCCTCAGGGGCTTCAGGAGATGGCATCAGAGCTGGTCCAACCCGGCCACAGCCAGACAGCCACCCCGCCCGCCCACCCGCCGTCCAGGGCAGCCCACGGCCTCTGGGGAGTGAGCCTCCCTCGGGCAGGGTGGGAAGAGGCAGCGGAACCGGCTGTGCGGGACACCTGAGCCCGCTGACCGGGCCTCCCAGGGGGTGGCCGCACGGAGCTGAGAGGCAGAGCTGCAGCCCGTTCCCACCGCCTCCCCGCAGAGGGTGGGAGTGGGTCAGCAGGTGGAGGGCCAGCTGGGGCCTGGCCTGACCCACATCTGCCAGGCGGGGGCCTGCTGGCCTCGATCTCCAGACCTGGGCCCGGGGACACGGTCCCTGCCTCCCTGGAGGCGCCGGGCAGAAACCAGGACCCCGATTCACAGGGGAAGCCGAGACCAGCACGGGGCCCCCAGCTCAACAGCTGCCAGCCCCGTGTGCAGGACCGAGAAGCCAGCCAGAGGCCGGCAGACCGGCTCACCCTCTGGGGGGCGGCCTTGGGTGGGCACCCGGGGCGGGGTGATTGTGGGGCAGAAGGCGCCTTCCAGCGGGCAGTCAGGGGTTGGGGTTAAGCTCCGGCCCCAGCGCTCACGCCCGAACCTGAGGGCCAGGGAGAGCTGCGGGGTCCACGGTGGGCCAGGTGTCATGTTGAGGGTTCCTTGACCCTCTGCCCTTGCCCCCATGTCTTGCACCAGACCCACCAGGGGTCTGTCCATCCTGTGGTGGGTGGGAACCATAGCCATGATCCCAGGGGCAAGCCTGGCGCGGCCCGTTTTCAGAGTCACTGCCCCCACCTCCATCTCGAGCCGGGTTCGCCGTCCCTCTTGACTCCCACAGGCCGAGGGGTGCCCCCAAGCCCCCCGAGGCTGCCTTACGCAGGGCAGGGTGAAGGTATGCAGACAGTGAGGACCCAGCATTCGGGGGCGGACAGCGGCCCCTAAAAACACACAGCTAGCCCCGGAGCCCGGGACCCATAGTCTGAGCTTATTTGGAGAAAGAGCCTTTGCAGATGCAAGCAAGTTGAGGGGCCTTGAGACGCGGCGCTCTCCTGGATATAGGAGCCTAAACCAACGATGGCTGCACTTTAAAGAGGAGAAAAGTCCCAGAGCCCCAGGCCTGGGGGACATGGCCACGTGGCGACGGAGGCCACAGTGGAGAGGCGTCTGCACCCACCAGGAGCTGGGCGGGGCTGGGGCGGGGGTCCTTCCCTACAGGCTTCCGCTGGAGCGCGGCGCTGCCAGCACCTGGGGTTTGGGCTGCAGCCCCCAGCACCGTGAGAGGATGGACTTGAGCTGTTTAAGCGCCCCCAGCTTGTGGCCCTTTGCCACGGCCGCCCTGGGAAAGTAGCCCAGGGTGGGGGGTGGGCATCTGAAGAGCTGAATCTCCCAGAACCCAGGGGCAGTGGGGGAGGGGCCTGGGTGCCACGGACACGAGGGGCTGGTCCACGCACCCTGAGCCCCTGACTCGGTTTTCAGCTCACTGGGCCAGGGGGGTGGGGGTGGGGTCGCCGCAGCCCAGGCCCCCGGCCCAGGGGCTCACGGGACGTCAGGACCAGACTGACCCAGCACCCCAGAATCGCTCCTGCCACCCACCCATCTGCCAGGAGACTCACCTCAAGGAAAAGCCTCCCCCACCGCCCCAGGCCCCCCGAGTCCCTCCCCACAGCCTGAGTCTCTGTCCTGGCTCCAGTTCACAGCAGGTGCTGCCCGGACAGGCCATGAGGGGACAAGGGGGGGCGAGGGGCCTCGGAGGGCACCTACCTGTGTCCTCTGCCTGACCGCCCCAGTGACACCCTGAGCACCTCACGTCCTCCGGGACCCCTCCTCTAAGTCACCCCATGGAATGCAGTTTGCAGGTGTGCTCCTGGCACGTTTTTGGCAGACCCCCGTGCACTGTGAGCTCGCGCTGGCCCCTCAGCCTCAGAGATGAGTGCCCCCATCCAAAGAGCACCCTGGGGTTGGAGGTCCAGAGGGGGTCCGTGATGCCCGGGGCCGGGAGGTGGCCCCAGGGCCAGCCCCACTCTGCCAGTGACTGTGGGCCCTGGAGCAAGCCCTGCCATCTCTGGGCCCCCGCCGGCCATAGGAGTGCATTCCATGGAGGGCCCCGGGTCCCCAGTTCACCCTAGCAGGGGCTGGGGGGAGGCCTAGAGCTCAGCCTGCTCCGAGAAGGCACGGCGGGGATCCAGAAGGCGTCCTGGAGGAAGCGGTGGCGGAGGACCAGGGCCAATTCTGGGGAAGCTGACTCAGCTTCCAGAAGCCCCTCTTCCGCCCAAGGCCGCTGCCTGGCGCAGCAGGAAGCGCGGCGGCCACCCCGCCCTGAGGCCAGCCTCAGCTCCCACCTTGGCCTGGCCACCTCCCTGGGGAGCACGGACAAGGCCAGCCCGAGCCGCCGCCGCCTTCCCGAGGCTGCAGCTGTCTGGACGGAAGGAGCCGGCTCAGGGCCCAGGCGTGTGCACACGGGGCCATGGTCCCGGCGCAGAGCCACCCACGCTCGCCGGGTCGCTGGCGCATGGCAGCGGCACAGACACCCGGGGCTCGCTCAGGCTTGCTGCTCATGGACCCATGCGTGTACACACGGCCTACTTGTGCACACCCCTCCCGGAGCGGCCTTGCGTGCGGCTGACTGCACGCCCTGTTCACCTGGGACCCTCCCAGCTTATGCCCACAGAGGCCCCTCACACTGTCAGAAGTGTCCCAGACAGTAAAGTGCATGTCGACCTTTGTCTCAGGCCCTTGGCTCTGCCAGCCGCCGGCGGGAGGCTGAGGGCCGGGCTGGAGAGGGGGCAGTACAGGGCTGCTGAGCGCATCGGTGCAGGTTGTGCACTGACCAAGGGTGGCCCACGCTGGGACTGCAGCCCACACTCTGCTCACCATGCTGGGAAGGAGGAGAGCCTTTTCCTAAGAGCAGCCGGGACAGTGGGCAGAGGGCAGGGGCCCCATTTGCTCACACCTGGGTCCGCATGGGCAGGGGTCTCTAGCTCCTTGCTTCCCAGAGTCCCTGTGTCAACATGGGGCTGAGTGTGCACACGTGTGTCTGTGTGGCCCCTTGCGTGCTCCTACCCTGGCGGCAATGCTGGGACCCCAGCCCCCAGGCCAGGGGCTCCCATGGGCAGGGAAGCGCATCCGCGACTTGCCAGGAGGCCGCGGTTCCCACGGCCGTCACAATGGCCACACAAGGGGGCCCCCAGGGACGGAACCTAATCGCGGGCTATTGAACACCTGAAAGTCGTGGCTGCTGGCCCCGCCTGGGACACCTGATCCACTGCCGCCCCCGCCTCACAGAGGACGCTGTCCCCCAGGGTCCTTCTGCCTTTCCTGCAAGGCCAGGAGTGAAACTGGGTCGCTGGGATAAAGTGACAGCAACAGCAGGTGGGGACGAGACAGGAGGGGAGACACCACAGGGCACGGCCCACCGCCGAGGATGCACCAGGCCTGCCCAAGGGGCACCCAGCACCGGGGCAGCGAAGGGCTCAAGGGACTGCTGGCTTGGGGTAGGGGCAGCAGGGACCAGAGGCAGAGAGGCATGAGAGCCGTGGCAGGCTGGGGGCAGAGGCGAGACTTGAACTCCGGTCTTGGCCCTCCTACGGGCTGGGGGGTCCTCCTACCCTGGGGTCACCTGGCCCGACCCTGGCCCTTGGCAGGGCTATGGGGAAGTCTTCCCGGATGGCGTGGAGCTTTCCAAGGGGAAACCAGGAGGAACCCGCCTGGCCAGGAGCTCCCTGTGGGAGCTGTGCCCCAGGCCGCTCCGAGCGCCTCTGGGTCAGGTGCTGCTCCCTCCGGAGGTGCTCTGAGGAGGGCCGTGGGGACTGTGGGACTCCCCAGGTGTGGAAGACGGGGGCGAGCACAAGGAAGCCAGGCTCAGGGCTGCTCGAGGTGGCCGTGGATTTACTGTGGCCCTGGGCAGAGCCCTGCCCTCTGGGGCATCAGTCTTCCAGTCTGCAAAATGGGACTTTGGCCCAGAGCCTCTCTAAGGCCCCTCAAGCTCTTTTCTGTTCAGTGGGCTGCCCTGTGGGGCCCTTCCTGGGTGCCGGACTGCATGCTGGGGGCTGTAGGGGACCCAGGGATAAGAGACGCGGCTGAGAGGAGGGAGCAAGCCTGGAGGGCTCTCCAAAGGCGGGGACAGAGGAGCGGCAGAGGGACCAGCCAAGCCTGGGTTCTGGGGTGAGAAAGCATGAGGGGCATTGGTTGGGTGGGAGCTTAGGGGGTGTGGGGGGGGGACAGGGTTGAGGGGAGTGGAGGAGGTTGGGAGGAGAGCAGGCACCAATCCTTGTGGCTGGTAGTGCTAGGAGCAGGGCCAGCCCTTCCTGGGTACTGGGGAGTCAAGGAGGGTGTTAGAAGGAGTCTGTCTCTAGGAATGAGGAAGAGCACTAGTGTCCTGCCAGGACCACCCTGCCGGCTCCTCACCCTGTACTGGCATGGTATTGGAATGGAGCTGTGATCCCCACCCTCACCCCAGGGGGCCAGTGAGACTGGGGCCCAGAGGGGGGCTGGCTTGGTCACACCAAGCCAACTGCGGGGGCAGATAAGGACCGGTGGGCCACTGCTGGCCCTGATGCCGCAGTCAGGCAAAGGGGCATCCCAGAACGGCCCCAGAGGTTACCCGGAACACTGCACGGCCCTGCCCATCTCTGCAGCTTCCTCTGGTGTGGGTAGAGTTAGGGCGTCAGCAACGGTTCCTCGGCAAACGATTTTGTCACTGCAGCTGGGTCCTCCTGCCACCCCCGGGGCGTGACAGGGAAGGGGCCACCAGGCCCGAGTGGGTGGACAGGGCCTCAGCTTCTCTGCCTGTCCATGGTGGTGGTCACCAGCACCACACCCAAGAATGTTCTGGAACTGGGGTGCGGGGACACAGGGCAGACACCCCGCCTACCACTCTGTGGCCTAAGCCAGCTCACTTCCCTCTCTGAGCCTCAGCTTCCTCATTTGCAGAAAGAGGCGCTGGAGACGGGCCCTGCCGGGCCTGTGACCCCCTCTCCCACCCCTTCCTGCCCCCCAGTGCCCTCTGGCTCCAGCCGCCCTGCAGTCTGCAGAGCCGTTGGGTACCTCTCTCCGAGGCCCGGCTGGCACTGAGCGGTGCAGCCGGGGGCCCGTGGGAGGTGGGGGGCCCTCGGCCTTGTGGGCTGGGGAGCTCAACCCGGCGAGCGGGCGGGCGGCAGCTCCGTGGCCGCCTCTGTCAACACGCGCCTTCCTGTTTTGGCGATTAAAGCTCGGCTGAGCAAACAGCTTTCAGGAGGCCCCTCCCCTCGGCCTCCCGCCCGTCCTGAGGCTGGAACCACCTGGAGGCTGGGGATGAAGGGTGCGGGGGCAGCCTCGACCACCCCTGCCCTCGCCAAGCCCGGGCCCCTGCCTCAGCCCCTCCCCACCCCGGCCGCCACAGGAAACTTCGGTGTCATCCGTCCCCTGCCCCAGGGAGTGGACTGTCACTGCCGGCAGGCCCTGCCCACCGCATCCTCTGCCCTCCTGTGACCTCCTGCAGGACGGCGGTGGAGCCGACGGCCGCCCGGGCGCATGCCAGGAGAGCCCCAGCCTCCCACGGCGGCTTCCTCGGCTTCAGCACCTGCTGATCCTGCAGAGGGGGGCGGGGGGGGTGGCGTCCTGTGCTCGAGGGATGTTTCCCAGCACCCTGGCCTCTGCCCACTAGACGCCCTAGACCACTGCCCCCAGCTAGCCGGGACAGCACACCTATGTCCAGATGGCCCGCCTGGGAACCCCGGAGACAGGTGGACACACAAAGAACCTGAGGCTAGGAGCGGGGCTCGGGGGGACTCCCCCCGGTGCAGCGCGGAGTCCCTGCCCATCCCCCTGCCTCCCCTCCCCTCCCACCCGGCTCTGACCTCCGACCTCTGAGCACCCTGGCCCTGCAAATCCTGCCAGAGTAAGCTTTAGTGTTGGCAGAGCCTCCAAGGAAGGGAGGGGGGAGAACAAAGGCCCAGCCCCTCCCAGCTTCCTCCCTCCCCGGCCCCAAGGACACGAGGCCTGCAGGGACAGGCTGACGGGACTCGGCTGACAGGCATTGTCCCCGGACCTCTGAGCCCTGCCCCAGCCCTCCTGCGCCTCCTGCGGCTCCCGCCCTGATGGCTAAAGCGGGCTGCCCCTGCCCGCTCACCCTCTAGCTCGGCCCTGCCCATGCCCCGGCACCCCCGCACGACCTCTCCAAGCACTCCCGGGACCGTCCCCCACCCCCGCCCGGCCCCACCTGTCCAAATCTGTCCAGGCCCAGGGTCGGAAAGCGGCACCGCCTTTTCCTAGCAGCCTTGGCTGAAGCTGCCTGCCCAGGCCCTGAGCACACTTGGGCTAGGCCCCTCCTCCAGCCCCTGACATACTGGGGGCTTTTGGGGGCACCCCTGAATCTGCCCCATTTGACTGTGGGCACCCCGGGGCCAGGGGCTGTGTCCAGTTCAGAGCCTGGGGTGCAGGGCAGGCTTGGGGATGCTGCTTGCTGGGTGGGTGGGTGAATGGAGGACAGACAGAAAAGTGGACAGGTGGGGTGGAGGCCTCGAGTCCCAGGGGGTGGCTTGTCTCTTCGCAGGTGGGATTCGCTACTCCTGGGCACAGAACCTACGCCCCTCCGCTTCCGCAGCAGCTCCCAAATCGCAGCCAGATCCACCAAGGGAGGGTGGTCTCGTGTGCAGGGGCCGCTGAAACAAAGCAGCACATCTGGGGGGCTTAGGGCCACAGGAGTTGCTTCTCCCACCGCAGCAGAGCCCGGAAGCTCTAGATCCAGGTGCCGGCTGGCCACGCCCTCCGGAAGCCCTGGGAAGAAACTGTTCTATCTCTCTGGCTTCTGGCAGTGGCGTCCAGCAGTCCTTGGCACTCCTGGGCTGGCGGCTTCATCACGCCAATCCTCGCCTCTGAGGCCACGCGGCCTTCTCCCCTGCGCCTGCTTGTGCCTGTGTCCAGACTTCCTCTTCCCCTAAGGACACCGGTCATTTGGAGTGGCACCTCCCCAATCCAGTCTGACCCCATCCTAACTCATCACATCCTCAAACACTGTATTTCCAAATAAGGTCACATGGGGGACAGGACTTGCACATGACTTTTTGGGTCCACAATTCAACCCTTAACAAGGAGGAAGGCAGTAACGTCAGTCTATGTTTCAGAGGAAGAGCCTGAGGTCAGAGAGAAGCAGAGACAAACCCAGGATCATGCAACAAGCAGGGCCCCTTTGAGCTGAGATTCTGACCCCTGTGCCTTGGTCCAGCCTGAGACCCTCCTCCCACTGTGCCCCGGATCTGGCTCCAGTGACATGGGCACGGGGTCGTGACTGGGGCAGGGGGTCATGCTTGGGACTGGCAGGAACCAGCCTGGCCACGCCCCATTGCCCTAGCCCACTTTTGACCGCTGCACAAACTAACCATTCTTGGCAAGACAAAGGCCAGCTGGGGCAGGGTGGCTCTGGGTCTCCCTGGTGGGTGTCTGGTCTCTGCAGGCTCGTCAATAAGGGGGTTTGGCTGGCCTGGGCTCTGCTGCTGGGGACTGCAAATCCGATTAGCCCCCTCCAGCCCACCGCCAGCCGGCCCCAGCGCCAGGGCACCAGTGAGAGATGCAGCTGCCAGGCTGAGGCCTATGGCCCTCGTGGTGTAGACAAAGCCTCCTTTGCCGGGGGGTCAGGGGAATGCTGCCTCTCTTCACTGGGCAAGACCAACAGCCTGCTGGGCTGAGGTGGTATCTGGAAATACTCCCAGAACAGAGGCGGCCCCTGGGAGTGCCACAGGCTTTGGCCTCTGCCACCCACCACAGCCCTGCCCTCAGGCCTACCCCTGGTGCCAGCCCAGATTTCAGTGGGCCTCCTTACCCTTAGACCCACGTTCTCTCAGGGGTGGGCATCTGGGCAATGCTCCTTTGCGCCCTTTGTATGTCTGTATATTCACCCCCATTTGTCTATCCATCCACCAAGCCATCCATTCATCTATCCATCCAACCATCCATCCATCCATCCATTCATCTACTCATCCACCCATCCACCAACCCGTCCATCCATCCATCCATCCATCTACTCATCCATCCATCCACCCATCCATCCACACAATCACCCATCTATCCATCCACCCATCCATCCATCCATCCATCCATTCATCTACTCATCCACCCATCCACCCAACCATCCACCCACCCACACATCTACCCATCCACACATTCACCTACCCACCCATCCATCCACACATCCACCCATCCATCCACCCACACACCCATCCTTCCACCCACACATCCACCCATCCATCCATCTACTCATCCATTCATCTATTCATCTCCATCCACTCATCCATCCATCCTTCCACTCATCCAACCACCCATCCACATATCCATCCATCCATCTATCCATCCATCCTTCCATTCATCTACTCATCCACCTATCCATCCACCCACTCACCCTTCCACCCACTCTTCCACCCACCCATTTAGCAAATGCCTATCAAGCACCTAATATGCGCTGGGCACTGCTCAGGCTCTGGAGCACAGCTGTGAATAACACAGTGTTTCTGCCCTCACGTGGCTGGCACCCGGCCACCCTCCCAGCCATCCACATGCCAGCTCTCTGACTGTCCACCTGTCCCTCTGTCCATACATTCTCTTACTCATCTGTTCAGCCAGTGTTCACTAAGCACCTCCTTTGTGCCAGGCCCTGGCGAGGAACAACGAGTGGCCCCTGCACCTTTGGAGTTCCCAGACTAGTTGGGACGGCAGACAGGCAAATGGGCAGTTTCCACCAGCGTGGGATGGCTCCCGGGGATGGGTGAAGACTTCCTGGAAGAGGCAGCCCCTGAGCCGGCCTTGAAGGTGTGCCTGTGGAGCACCAGCCCCAAGCAGCCCGGATGTGGGTGGGAAGGGAGTGAGGCACCCGCCGTATCCCGATTTTACAGTTGAGTAAAATCCTGACGCCCACAGAGAAGGCAGCTAGGCTCAGACCACACAGCATGTGGGCGGGGGCTCCCGTCACAGCTGGGGGCCGCCTGTTCTCATGGGGGGCTGCAGTAATCAGACTCAGCTGCTGCTCGCTCTAGCTACTGTCCTGCCTGGGAGGCCGCACTGAACTTAGATGCCAACTCGTTTCCATGCCCAGAGGCCATGGAGAGGGATCCAGAGTCCCAGGCTGGGACCCTCCCGAGCCACTTTGTGCCTGCCACTGGGTAGGGGGCACTTGGCCTAGCAACACTCAGGAGCTCCCCACCCCCGCCAGCTCTTTCGAGGTGCTCTCAGCCGCTGGAGGGCAGGCTGCCTTCTGGGTGTCAGGTTCACCTCCCTGCTGCCTCTCCTGGCTGTGGAGTTGGGGTGGCGGGGGAGGCCTCCGCTGCTGGTTCCCGGGCCCCTGAGGGATGGGCCGTCTCGGATGACTTCGTGCTGAGTTAATGGGTCACTCTTTATGTCTCCACGGATCTTCCCAGGACCATGAAGGAGGGCAGCAGCCCCAAGAAACTGCCCAGGGAAGGGTGGGCAGGTAGCCGCCTGCTGGAACTGGCCCTGCCAGCGGGAGGCCCCAGACTGGACCCTGGCTGGAGACCTGAGTGTGGATGGAAACACAGGGGCAGAGCAGGACCCGAAGGGCGGCCGGCAGCGCGGGGCAGCCTGGCTGGTCACAGGCATCCCTGCCCTGTGGACCAGCTCTCCACCCAACCTCCAGGAGCAGGGGTCTCATGCCTTCAGGGCTCCGGGCTGCCCGGGAGCCCGCTGGAGGGGCTGAGCGGAGGTCAGTGGTCCAGGAAGGAGATAAGGCCCCAGCCTTGGGCAGAGGGGCAGGGCCTGGGTGGTCGGGGGGCCGGGCCGCACGCCCCTCAGCCTGCTCTACTGCCACTGAGTGCCGGTGAGACCGATGGAAGTGCTAATCTCGTGTTCTGGGTGAGAAAACCGGGGCCCAGAGAGGCAAACTCACAGGTCTGAGGTCTTAAAGCTGGGAAGGGGCCCCTCTGGGGTGTGAAGGTGAGCATTCTGGCTCCAGAAGCCCTTCACCCCCAGGCTGCAGCCCCCAGGGGCTTCCCGGGGCCCCGGGCCAGCCCTTTCCCACCCCCTCCTCAGCTCCCCATTTTCCATCTCGTGTTGAGTACCCCCCCACCCCCAGGGAGGGCTGTTTGGCCCAGTGGAGGGAGACTCTAGGCCTGGAGGGGGCTGGGGGCCTCAGGCTGGAGCTGGAGGAAGGGGGCTGAGGCAGCTGGGCCGGCCACCCCCTGTAGTTTTCAGACCTCAGAGTCACCACGAAATTCCAATCTCCTGACAGCAAAGAAATTGAATCACTCTTGCCAAAGCCTGCGGTCCACATAAGAATGCCGCCAGGCTCTGTCCCGCGGTTCCCAGACAAGGCGGCCGCAGCGGAGTCCCCCGCTCCTACAGAAGCCTGGCTGCAGCGAGTGCCCGCGTGCCCTGCCAAGCCGCTCCCCTGGTACAACGCGGCGGGACGAGGAGCCTCAGCTTGTTTTCTGTGCAATGGGCAGGACACAGCCGGAGCCTGGGCAGGCTGGACCCACAGGGCTGGTGCCCAGGACGCTGACAGGAGGCCCGAGGGTCAGCACGGTCACCCCCTGCTCTCTCCAGCCTCCTGCAGGGTCCTCAGCACCTGCAAGTGTCCACTAACCACTCACGCCATCGAATGAAATCCAGCTGCGGGGCATGGCCCATGCAAAGACTTGGGGGCTTGGTGGTATGTGGGCTGCTGGGAGCAGGATGAGGGATTGCAGGGGGCAGTAAGAATGGGGCTGAGACCCCATCCAAAGTGCCGCGGCCATCCAGCTGGAGCTTGAATCCAAAGGCAATAGGGAGCCACGTGGGATTCTGATGGGAGGGGGGCATTACGACTAGAGTCATCTGGGTGCCGAGTTTAGAACACACAGAGCAGGTAGGCCTGGGGCAGGGAGACCAGGCAGCCTGCGTGGTCCAGGCCAGGGAGGACAGTGGTGTCAGAGGCTCAGTTGGGAAGCAGTTCAGATATGCGAGTCAGGACTTGGCGATGGGGTGAAGGCCACGGATGCACGGGCATTCCTCAGACCTGGAGCTGGTGCTGGGGCTGAGTGGATGGGTGGGGGGCTGCCCATCCAGCTGTCTGGTCCTTGCCCCCGCCATTCCCATTCCCACCCTCTGCAGCTGCCTGCACACTCCAGGCCCAGCTCGCGCCGACGGGGGAGGGGTTTATGGCAGGAGGTGACGCCATGGGAGACTTGTCACTTGGGCACAGCCAGCACCATCTGCTCTGGCATCTGCCTGCCTGAGGTGGTGCCTGCTAATTACCTGGGGGTGCGGCAGAAAAGGCCTGGGAACCCCAGCCCCTACCCCACGCCATCACAGAGGGGCTGGGGCACCCAGGTCTCTAAGTCCCCTTGATATACTAAGTTGCACTTGCAGAGTCAGTCTGACCAGTGGGGCCAGGCCGCCCCATTTGTTCCTTCAGCCTTTATTGAGCACCTACTGTGTGCCAGCTTCTATTCTTGGTGATGAACAAGCTGTCAGTGGAGTTGGCTCGGGATGCAGTAACTGAACTCAGCCCTCCAGGCACAGTGGGCATAGGCTGGGGCGGGGCACCAGTGTAGTGGTCTCAAGAGCCTCCCTGGAGGGGACGTGGAGCCGCTCAGGACCGGGAGGAGGAGATGCAGCCAGGCGGAGAGCCGCCCCCCGCCGCGTTTCCGGAAGACGCCGCGGCCAGGGGCTTCGGACCCTGCTCCCGCGCCAGGGGTGGGAGGGGGGCCCTAGGCCACTTCCAGGCCCCTGTCGCCTCACCCCCCAACCCCGGCCGCGAGCGCACATTCCTGCCGCCCCCGCTTGTGCATGGGGGCGGCCCGGGCCCGTGGGAAGGGCCGGGGATGGGGCCGCCGTGTGCCACGGAGGCGGGGCGGGAGTCCAGCTGGGCCACATCTGGCCAGAGCGTGGAGAGACCAAACGGGACAGAAGGCGGCCTTTCATCCCCGGGGGGCGGGGCGGCCCAGTGTCTCCGCGCCACGGGGCGCCTGGAGGATTTCGGGGGACCAGGGACGCCGTCTCCAAGCCGGGAGCGAGCCGATCCACCGCACCCACCCTGGCCCCCGACGGAGGGCCAGGCCCGAGGAAACCAGCCCGGGGCCGAGGGTGGGTTTCGTACCCGTGCGTTCTCGCTGGAACCGCGGTGTCGCCACCTGCGGCACAGGTGCCTAAACCCCAGAGTGACCGCGGCGGCCCCTGACCGAGCGCTCGGGAGAGCCAGGCACCGCACCCAGGCCGCGGGGCCCGCGCCCTCCCCAGGGACCCCGGCGCCCCGAGAGGAAGCGGGCTCCGAGCGGCGGGCGCACAGCGGTGAAGCAGGGCGTCCCCTCGTCCGCGCCCGAAGGCCTCGCCCGCCACCTCGGCCCAGGCCAGCGAGCGGGGGCGGCCCCGCGGCTCGGGGTCCGCGGGGACCCCAGGGAGCCCGCGGCCGCGTGCACGTGCGCAGAGGGACGCGGAGCCGGCGCTTCCCAGCCCCCAGCCGCGGCCCCACGTGGGCGGCTGCCGGGCGGGGGCGGGGGCGGTGCCCCGGCGGGGGAGCCGCGGAGTCCGCGGCGGAGGCGGGGTCTCGCTCGGGCCCCTCCCCCGGGGCGGGGCCGGGCGGGGCGCTATAAGAGCGGCGGCGCGGGCGGCGCAGAGCCGAACGGCGCGGGCAGAGGCGGGCAGTGGCGCGCGGGGCAGCGAGCCGGGCGCAGGCGGCTGGGCGCACGGAGCCGCCGCCCCACCATGCTAAAGCGCTGCGGCCGCCGCCTGCTGCTGGCGCTGGCGGGCGCGCTGCTCGCCTGTCTGCTGGTGCTCACGGCCGACCCGCCGCCGCCGCCCGCGCCCGCCGAGCGCGGCCGCCGCGCGCTGCGCAGCCTGGCGGGCCCCGCGGGGGCGGCCCCGGCGGCTGGGGCGGGGGCGGCGGCGGCGCCCGCGGCGCGGGCCCGCGAGGTGCACAGCCTGTCGGAGTACTTCAGCCTGCTGACCCGCGCGCGCCGAGAGGCGGGACCCCCGCCCGGGGGCGCCCCCCGCCCCGCCGACGGCCGCCCGCGGCCCCCCGCAGAGGCGCTCGGGCCCCGCGACGTGTTCATCGCGGTCAAGACCACCAAGAAGTTCCACCGCGCGCGCCTCGACCTGCTGCTCGAGACGTGGATCTCGCGCCACAAGGAGATGGTGAGCCCCGCGGGCGCGGGCGGGCTTGGGGCGCGCCGCCGGGTCCCTGTGCTGCCTCCCGTTCCAGCGCCTGGGAGGGTGGGGGGCGGCGGCGCCACCCCCTCTTCGCGCAGCCTGCCTGGCGGGCTCACTCCGCCGAGCAGAGGTGCCGGCGACCGTGGGGCCCGGACGCCCTGCGCGGGGCGGTTCAGCCTCCGCCAGCCTCCACGTCGGGGGCTCCTCGCCCCTGGCTCGTCGAGTGCAGGGCGTCCTTGCCCCGGCGCGGGGGTTCTGGGGCTCCTGGTCACCGCGTCCACCCGGGCTCAGGCCCTCCTTTGGGAGGAGACGCTTCCCTTAGGGGCGGCGTGGGGACCCCAGGCTTTGCTGCGGGGGACAGGCTGGGGCCTACATCTCAAGCAAGGGCGCAGCGGGCCTCAGGGCCGGCGGAGAGCCCCTGCGCCCGCAGCCCCGCGATTGGGGCCCGACTGCGCGGCGCACGCCGCCAGGACAAATCTCCCTGGAGGCTGTAGCGGCTGGACGGTTGGGATGGGCGGGTCGGGCAGAGCGCGCCGGCGAGGGGGGCAGTGGGGCAGCACCCCCTGGCTGAAGCCATTTGGCGCGAAGGAGGGGCCCTCGGGTGGGGGTGGGCCCTTGGAGACCTCCCGCTCCTCCCTGCCTGTTCAAATCCTGGGACCCTGGCGGTGGCCTGGGTCCTCTGGCCTGGCTGGGACCCTACTTGGGGGCAGGGTCCTATCCGGTGCTGGCATGAGGAGGGGGCCCTAGGAACCCCAGGCTAGCCTCCTGGGAACACAGCGTCCCTTTCCCAGGGGCTCGGGGAGCCCGCGGGCGGGGGCGGCGGTTTTGTTTGGGGGCCGGGCCTTAGGGTTCCCAGCGCCGGCGGCTCTCACGCCGGCCCCTTGGGCAAGGTAACAAAGCCCCTTTCTCCAGCGGAGAAAGGCGTCCAGCCCCTTGTGCGGCTCTGCACTCCATGGGAACCGCCGCCGGCGCGCTGGCCACTCAGGTTGCCTGGCGATGAGGGGCCGACAGGGCCCCCCCACCTCCCTGACTGACAGCCCATGGGCACCGTCCTGGAGCCAGCCACCCTCCCCTGTCCCCCTCTCGGCGCTCTGCTTCTGCTGTGTGACGCCGGGCAGCATTCAGCCTCCTCTGGGCTGCCCTCAGCTTTGAGGACTTCTTATCTGGGGCATTTGAGGGTTTTCTCCAGCAGAGGGGATGTGGTCAGAGAGTCTCAGATACCAGTCTCAGCCGACCTGGGTGATCCCGGGCAATACCTTAGGTCTCTCTGATCCTCAGTCTCCTCATCTCTGAAACAGGGAAAACGCTGCTTTTCTGATAGGTTGTTGCAAATGAGGTCTGATAAAGCCTGGAGGCAGGGGTGAGACTAGGAGATACTCAGGCTAGGGGTCAGGGGGCCATCATTCCCCCTGGGCCCTGAGGTCCCCACCAGAGGGTCACCCAATGGTTTCTTTCTCCCTAGCTCACCTCACCCAGCAGAGGCTGAATCTGCCCCCGGTCTCAGTTCATGTGTACACAGCAAACAAGAGCTTCTCTGGCAGTGCATTGTGGGGGAAGGGTCCTTGAAACTGACACCATGGAGGGTCCTCCTTTCCCAACCCTCTGCTGGGTTCAGGACGCCCAGGGTGATTCTGACCCAATATGAGGGTGACCCAAGGAGGACAGGACTGTGGGGGGGAGGGGGACCCAGGCAGGCCGTGTGAGCTGGAAGTGAGCATCTGACCAATGGTCGGGGAGGGAGGAGTGTACCAGGGAAGGCTTCCTGGAGGCTGTGCCATTTGAGCTAGAACAAGATTAGAAAATGCCCGGAAAAGCATGCCAGCGTAGGGGCTGTGCAAGGAACGCCTAGCAGTTTGAGGGGGTTGGGGCACACCGGGGCGGCCTTAGAGGTCAGTGATGAGGACCTGGGCCTTTGGCCCGCATGGTCCCCCGCCCCCACCGGAGCGGGCCCAGGCTGCAAGCCCCTGCCACCACCGCAGCGGCCACAATTGGGGGGGAGAGGACTGGCATCCTGTGTTTCTTTGAATCGCGGCTCCAGGAACAATGCTGCTTCCTGTGGGCCCCCCCTGCCTGCGGCCAGCCTGGCTGCCCTCTGCTCTTCCTCCACCAGCCTCTGCAGGGAAGTGGGGGGAGCCCTGGGGGTCTTTGTCCCTGGAAGGCATGGGGCTGGGCGGGGCTGGCTGGTGCCTGCACCTCTGTGGGCCTCAGTTCCCCTCTGTCCAGTGCAGATAAGAACAGTGCCCACGGAGCAGGGCTGCTAGGAGATGAAGAAAGAGCAGCCCTGCCGGGCGCTTTGCGCTCAGCACACGGGAGCACTTGTCGCGCCCATTATACAGAGGAGGAAACAGGCGCCAGCAGGGGGTAGGCCAGGCAGCCCTGCCCCTCTCGAGGGGCCCCCTCAGCCCCGCCCGCCCCAGGCCGCCTCCTGCTCCCTGAGCGGAACAAAGGTGACTTTAATCTCTGTAGCCTTGGGCTGGGTTTTTAGGAGCCAGCCCCATGCGGGAGAGCAGTCCCCACTTGATCTCATTAAGAAAGCATTTTCCTTTTAATCCAGCGCCGGCAGCGTCTGCTCGGGCCGGCCCTGCCGCCTCCCACGGCATTCCTGGGCTGAGACGCTGGGTAGAGGGCGGGGGCTGGGGGCGAGTCTGTGCGTGCGGGCCGCCTCTGGGTGCCTGCCGGCTCCGGGGGTGGGGGTGCAGGTGGAGAAGGTGCAGACGGAGCGAGCTGCCTCCCTTATCCAGGTCCACAATCAGGGGCTGGGGTCAGGCCGGGCAAGGAGCTGCCCAGGCCCTGTGGGCTTGGGGTGCATCCCAGGTCCCGGGGTCCTGCTGTACACCACCCACTCTGGAACCTCCCTCAGACCCCTTTGTGTGGAGGCGGGCTTTGCTCAGAGTTGCCCCCACCCTGCCCCCAGGCTTCCCACTCGGCTCTGCCAGGGTGCGCCGGGTGGCACGCGCTGGGCAGAGGAAGGAGTATTCCCCATGTGCCAAGCAGCCCGGGCGGGTGCGGGCAGCTCCTCGCCCTGCCTCACTGGCTTCGGTCTCTTTCTCGGTGTGATGGTGGCAGAGGTGGCCCAGGTGGCGCCGCGCTGCGGCCTCAGGTGGGGTGGTCTGCAAGCCTGGGGCTCCTGGCCGTGCAAGGAGGGCCGGGGCCTCCAAGCTGCGTGCTGGGGGGCAGGGGTGGAGCTGGGCCCTGGCACAAGCCCCCGTGGCTTCAGACAGTAGCAGCGGCTGCTGCGGTCCCAGGAGGGTCACACAGCCGGGAAGGGACAGGGCCGGCTGCAGGGTGGCAGCGGCGGTGGCCCCGTTAACCAGGCCAGCTGTATGGTAATGGGCAGCGGGGCCACTCCTGCTTAACTCGGCCGAGTTAAGGCCCGCGCGCCCCTCCCGGGGCAAAGCAGGGGGGCAGGGCCTGCCCATTCATCCCCCCTCCGGGCCTTTGTCTGCTGGGGCTTGGCAGCCGCCCAGCAAAGGCCTTTGTCCCCGAGCTCAAAGCTGGCCCTCCCCGCCTGTCCCCGGGCTGGGCGCTGTGTCAATAAGGGTGTGTGCCCGCCAGGTGCGCGGGGCAGGCCTGGAGCCGGTTACCTGGCAGGCGGGCGGAGGGCCCCACCTGGCTCGTGCCGGCACAGCTGCCTGGGTGACCTTGGGCCCGGCTATCAGGAGCGGGGGTGGGGGCCTTGGGGCCTGCTCTGTGCATGTGGGGAAACTGAGGCCCAGAGAAGGCTGGGGAGTGGGGTGTGGCTGCACCACAGCTGCCAAAGCTCCAGGTGGCGGGGGGCGGACGGGAGCTGCCCGCTCAAGGCTGTGCCACTTCTTCCAGACGTTCATCTTCACGGATGGGGAGGATGAACTCCTGGCCAGGTACACAGGTGAGCCCCGGCCTGGGGGGCGGGGAGGGCAGCTCTGCTCCCGGGCGGGCCTGTTGAGGGGGTCTGCTCGGGTTTGCCCGAGCCCGGCCTCTCTTACCCCCATTCTCATGCAAATGAGGCCCTTTCAGTCCTGGGTCCCTTTGAGTTGCCGCAACAGGTGGCTGCTGAGCTGGGAAAGAGCTGGAATAGCGGGTGGTGGAATAGGGGGCGGGGCCATCTGGGTTGGTGGGGGCGGGGCCGTTTCAGTCCCCTGGGGCAGGCGGCCCCTCTGCTCGATCCCCCCCAGCCCGTCCAGACCCTCTCGCTCTTGCCCCCGCCCCCCGCAGGCAACGTGATCAACACGAACTGCTCGGCCGCGCACAGCCGCCAGGCGCTGTCCTGCAAGATGGCTGTGGAGTATGACCGTTTCATTGAGTCGGGCAGGAAGTGAGTGCGGGGCTTCGGGGGCCCCCGGGAACCCCCCACTCCCGTGCCGGCGGTGCGGCCTGGGTGCCCGCCCTGACGCTCACCTGGCCCGCAGGTGGTTCTGCCACGTGGACGACGACAACTACGTGAACGTGCGGGCCCTGCTGCGGCTGCTGGCGAGCTTCCCGCACGCGCGGGACGTGTACATCGGCAAGCCCAGCCTCGACCGGCCCATCCAGGCCACCGAGAGGGTGGGCGAGAGCAGCGTGGTGAGTGCCCGCGGGGGCGGGACTGGGGGCGGGAGGCGGCCCCGCAGCCTGGGGGCCGGGGCGGGGGTCCTGGCCTCACGCCACCCCCTCCCGCAGCGCCCCGTGCACTTCTGGTTTGCCACCGGTGGAGCTGGCTTCTGCGTCAGCCGTGGGCTCGCCCTGAGGATGAGCCCGTGGGCCAGGTGGGTGCTGCCCCCAGCTGGGGGGCCATGCACGGGGCGGGGCAGGGGCCGGCCGCTCCCCTCCGTGCTGTGGGTGGCCCCCACCCCACTCACTCCGCCCGCCCCCCCCCCCACAGCGGGGGCCACTTCGTGAGCACGGCCGAGCGCATCCGCCTGCCGGACGACTGCACAGTGGGCTACATCGTGGAGGCCCTGCTGGGGGTGCCCCTCACCCGCAGTGGCCTCTTCCACTCCCACCTGGAGAACCTGCAGCAGGTGCCCACCTCCGAGCTCCACGAGCAGGTGCGCCTGTGGCCGCCAAAAAGGCTGGGATGGGCCGCGAGGGAGAGAGGCTCCGAGAGAAGAGCGCTGGGTGGGGGGCGCCTTCAGGACTTCAGGCCTGCAGAGCTTCTACTACCCCGTGCCCGAGGGCGGCCCATGCCGACCGGGGGCAGAGCTGGGGGTACCGGGGCTCAGCGCCTGCTGGCTGGGAAGCCAGGGCCCATCAGTGTCAGCCCGTCCGTCTCCCCACAGGTGACCCTGAGCTATGGCATGTTTGAGAACAAGCGGAACACAGTCCACTTGAAGGGGGCCTTCCCGGTGGAAGCCGACCCGTCCAGGTGAGGAAACTGAGGCCCAGAGAGGGGCTTGGGAGGCTGCCCCAGGGGTCTGGGGCTACTAGAGCTGGGAGTTCTCTGAGCAGTGGGGAGGACTATATAGCAGCCTCCCCAGGTGCCCTGCTCAGCCTGGGGCCTGGAAATGGGGGCTCTACCCCCACCCCCCACGGACCAGCCCCTGCCTGTCCCCGCAGGTTCCGCTCCATCCACTGCCTCCTGTACCCGGACACGCCCTGGTGTCCCCACACTGCCGTCTTCTAGCAGCCACAGCTGAGAACCTGACCCCGGGCACCCCTGGTATCCAAAGGGCTCGGGGATCCCTGTGGCGCTGCCCCGGCCTCGGCATTCGAGGCTCCGTGGGCTGTGCTTGTGGGTGTGAATCGGGTGCCTGCCCGTGGAGCAGGCTGCTGGGCAGTTCTGCTCCGTGGAGGAGCCGCAGATCTGCCGGCCTATCTGCTTTCCAGTCCTCGCAGCTCGTAGCCCACCCCCGAAGAAGGTTCTGTGTGTCGGGAGTTACCCTGAGGGCAGTGGTGTTACTGTTTTTCAACCTTTATCAAAAGGCGGGGTTGGGCCAGGTGTGCACAGGTATGGCGGGGTGTCTCTCTGCCTGCTGAGTGCCTGCATCCTGGAATCCTGGCCCCCTTCCTCGGGACCCCCAGTTACAGCCGAGCCACGCTCAGTCCAGGGGAAGCTGGTTTTGGGGTGAGTGGCCAAGTCCTCTGGCCCCACTGGGCTCTGCGGCACAGGCTGACGAGCAGTAGCCGCTGCCGGCATTCAGCGGCCCGGTCAGCCCCGGGGCGTCTGGCTGGGGTGATTGGTGGCTCCTGCCCAGCCCTCCTGGCTGGGGGTCTCCCCCGGTCCCCTCCGTGTCTGGGCGAGCATAGCTGCGTGTTTTATCTACTCATCCAAGTAGAAGAAAAGTCGCCCATAGTGGGCGTGTCTGTAAATATTGTGACAGTATTTTTTTACTGTGCTGTTTTTTTTAAAAGGGGGTGGGTAAATAGAGTGTTTTTTTGTGTGTGTGTTTTTGTGGGAGGGTGTGTTATTTTATCTTTTCTGTGGATCAGAAAAAGCAGAAGCCAAATTTTGGGTAACCTTTGTTTTTAAAGCTGAAATGGAAACGTCCTAACGCTCTTATTTATATGTTCCAGTATCTGGAACCTTCCCAGGCCTGCCCTCCTCCTGCATAGCCTCCTTGCGGGTGCTGGGCCCAATGTGGCCAGCCTGTCCTGTGATGTCTTCTGTGTTCCGTTTTTCTTTTTACAAAGACGTAGCTAGGAAATCGAGTGATAAGGGACAAGCTCTCAGGGAATCGAAGTGTTGTTGCTATGGTGACGGCTTTGTTTTGAATAAAGGAGCTTTTTGAGGTAATCCCGGGGCTCCTGGTCTTGGCTGGAAGTTGGGCCTGAGCCTCAGGTTCGGGGGTCTGGGGCCTCAGCCTGGTTTGCACCCACATTTGGTAGGCGGGGTAGAAGTCCCTCTGAGCAAGCTGTTTCGGAAGGAGCCTTGGGGTGGAAATCACACTTGCAGGTGCCTGTGCAGGTGCAGCCAGCCCAGGGCCCACCCGGCCCAGAGCCCGCTGGGTGCAGTCAGGGTGGCTAGAGGCGGGGGCCTCTGGCTTCTGCAGGTCTGAAGTGCCCGGAGCCCCAGCCTGTGGGGGAGTCCGAGGGACGGTGAGGGCTCACACCTGGCCTGGGACCTCCTTACCTGGTTCACTCCTGTCAAGAGACCTACAGAGCTGTTGGGCCTGCCCCATGTTGCAGATGGGGAAACAGGCTCAGAGGGGCCAGCGCCCCAAGGCCATGCAGCCTGACTGGGGGGCAGTGAAGAGCTTTGCTGGCTACACTCCTGGGCCTTCCTTCCCTGCCTGTAAAGTCACGCAGCCCTCCTCCCGCTTCATGGGGGGCCTGTGTCCTGCCCCCCCACCCCCCAAGCTAGCCAAGCCCAGGGGCCCCCACGGGGTCCAGCCTGTTCTTGTTTTCTGCAGAAAGCAGCAGCTTGGTGTCTTTTTTCCTGCAAATAAAGCCTGTGGGGGTTGGCAGTCATGGGGGAGGGGCCACTGGCAGCCTCCAGCTGGGGAATCCCCTCTGCACCCCACTTCCAGGCACCCCCCTTCCCGGCAGCCTCGGGGCAGCCCTCACTTCCTCTTGAGCCACTTGCACAGTCAGAAGGCACTTCCGCAAATGGAGCCCCAGACAGCTCCCGGCAGCCTCCCCCATCGGGCTCTGCCCCGGCCGCTGCCCTCCAGCTGCTCCCACAGATGCGCTTCCCCCTCTCCTGCTCTGTGCAGATGAGTCTTTTTGTCTCCGTGCCCTTCTCTGCTCCAAGCTCGTAGATAACAGACAACAGAAAGCAGGTGGAGGAGCGTGTCTTGCTGCTCCCCTCCCCTGCGGCGTGACCTTCAGCCCCTGGGTCCCGCCCCAAGGCCAGCCCCTGGCCCCCAGCAGCTGCTCACACACTTGATGCCTGGGAGGGCGCTGGCCAGAGCCTGACCCCACCTTGGCCTTGGCCAAGCCAGAGTCGGGGGCATGGGCCTTGCCACGAAGGGCAGCGTGAGGGCAAGGAGGGACCCCCAGGCCCGCCCATGTGCCGGGCCCCGGGGCGGCTGTGTAGACCCGTCTTACAGACAAGAACCCGAAACTTGCTGCGGGTAGTCAGCAGGGCAGCTTCCGCCCGCGGCCGGGCACCGGGGCCCCTTCCTGCCGGCGCTGAGTCAGAGGGTCTGGGGCAGGGAGTGGCAGCTGCCCACGCTGGCCCAGGGGGCCGGGGGGAGACGGGGCCTGGGGGGGTGGCCCACCTGAGGGGGGAGAGGGTAGTGCAGGAGACCTCGTGCTCAGGAGGGTCACCAGGGCCCCGGCAGCCCCCCTCCTTCCCTGGGAGGCCCCAGAAGGGGAAGCAGCTTCAGGAGGGCCTTGGGGCTGGGGCAGCCTGACCCCGCACCCTGGGGCTGAGGAGGGGCCGCCCTCCAGAAGGGGAGGCAGGAGGCAGCCTCACTTCTCCCCTGCAGGGAGGCCAGCGGCTTTACCCTCCCGGCGCCGAGGGGACTCTGTCCCCCAGCCCAGCCCAGCCAGCCACCCCTCCCAGCTGCTCATCACTCACGGGGTTTCTGAAAGTAAAAAGCGAAACCACAGCCCTGGGGACTGCTGGGCGCCCACTTCCACTGCCCCTTTGCGCTCTGCGGGCAGCTGGCCAGAGCTGCGGCTGAGTGGGGTCTGGGGAGGGGAGGGCGGGGCGGGCCAGGGTGGGAGCCCCCCGTGTCCCTTCACCTGGGGCAGTCCCGGCGGGCTTCCTGGGAGAGGGGCGTCTGAGCGGGCGCGGGAGGGCTTTGCAGAGGTGGGGCAGCCTGGCAGAGGGGGCCTCAGGGCCTGGCAGGTGGGCTGGGCCTGGCCGGGGTCTCCACGCCCTCCCTGCACCTGGCCCAAGCAGCAGCAGGGAGCAGGGCCTTCCCGCGAGGCCCCCAGGTGCACCACCGCAGGCCCACCTGCCCGCCCCCAGCCCTGGCCTCATCAGAGGTCCTCGCAGTGGCCCCTTCCCACCCTGTTCTGAGCCCAGGCAGAGGGCCTCGATACAGTCTCAGGAGGGGACACAGGGATGCCGAGGTTGCCCAGATGACGCTGCCGTGCTGAGTTTGGGGGCTCCGAGACGAGGCTGCTTCCCCACGGGCCCCCCGCTGCCCCTGCCCCGCATCGGTACGGATCCCCTCCCCACACAGTGCACAGCGGACCTCGGGCACCAGCTGGTGGCGGTCGCTGGTGGTTTCTCTCCCAGCCCTGAATCCCATCTTTCCCAGGGCCCTCCCCCAAATCCAGGGGTGCAGCCCCTGGCGTCAGGGAGGAGACATTCTCTGCAGCCGTGTGTACCTTTCAAAGTCCACACTGAATTTAAAATTGTCACCGACATCAGGTGTGCACCGTACGTGCGACGACGAGTCGAGCTTGAGCGGCGTGGCCGCTGGGAGCAGGCCTGGGGCTCCCCTCCTGGCCTCCAGGCCCCTCTCTAGGCACCTCCCGGCCCGAGTGGCCGGACCCCTGTCCTGCGCTAGCTGGGGCGTCACAGCCGATGCCAGCCCAGCCGCATCCCGCCACCCGGGAACATACAGGAATGCAGATTCCCTGCCCTGCCATGTCAGACCCTGCGGGAGCGGGGCCAGTACTGTTATTTTTTAATTGTGGAGAAATACACGGAACATAAAAGTTGCCGTTTTCACCATTTTTAAAGTGTGCAATATGAGGTCAGTAGGGCCGCCATCACCACCTTCTGGCGGATTCTGGAACCTGCTCCCAGGACCCCACCACGTTGATGCCCTGCGGGCTTTCTCTCCCCACTCCTCGCTCCTATCAGCCTGGAGACCTCACTACCGCGCCCCCACCTCCCCCAGACCCCACGGCAGTCCTTCTCAGGGCCCAGGTGTCATCGCCCACTGCTCCCCACGGCTGCAGCTCCAGCAAACGCGTGTTCCTTCGAGGTGGCCTCCGTGTCCGTGGAGGGGCCCTCCCCACACGCCTGGCCCCCTCTCTCAGGCCACAGCGGCAGCCCTCCACGACCCAGGCTCAGGCATCCCTCTCTCTGCCCCTGGCCCACTCCCTCCAACATCCTGACCCCAACAGCCCTTGGATCCTGCTGGCTAGCAACCCCCTGCCTCACCACCCCTCCCCGGCGGGCTTTTCCTCGCTGCTTACCTGGCTGAAATCCCAGGGTCAGGCATGGGAGTCCCCCCCCTTGCACGTACCTTCACCTGCCCTGGTACACCTGCCCCACCCGCGCTGCACCTACACCTGGGCAGCCGGATGTGGCTGGAGCCGACGCTTTGCCAGCTGGCCAGCCTCACGTCAAGTTACAGACTGTGAACCTCAAGGGGTCCCACACGGCAGCCCCACCACCCCAATCCCAGGCTCACAGCTCCTTCTCCCTCCTCAAACCCCAAGCACCTCCTCCCCCAGCCCCACTCCCTGCTGACAACCTTGCTTCCCATTCCTTGAGAAAATAGAAGCCGCCAGAGGAAACCTTCCACGGACAGCCCTCCCCCCGCCAGGACCTGCCCTGGTGCCTGCAACCCCTAAGCAACTGGAGACGACCCGCGTTCCTGTCGAGAGCCACCTCCCCATGTGTGACCCAGACCCCAGCCCTCTTGGCTACTCAAGACCATCACTCTGCCAACGAGTTCTCCCCGCTCTTCTCTCCTGTGTAAATTTGCTTTCTGCTGGATCATTCCTTACAGACAAGCTGTCAGCTCCCCATCTTAAAATGTGCACACCTTTATACCTGTGAATGTCTGTATTTTAAAAAGGTGAGATATCTCAAACCAATAACTTCACATCTTGAACTAGAAAGAGAAGAGCAAAGTAAACTCAAAGCAGAAGAAAAATTAAGATTAGAGTGGAGATGAGTGGAAATAAATGAAATAGAGAATAGAAAACAAAACTAAAAGTTAGTTCTTTGAAAAATTCAATAAAATTGACAAATCTTTAGCGAGACTGACAAAAAAGGAGAAAAGACAGAAATCCTAAAATCAGAAATGAAAATGGTGGTGTCACTACTGACCTTACAGAAATAAAAATAATTATAAGAACAACTGTATGCCAGTGAATTAGATTATGGAAAAATTCTTAGCAACACACAAATGACCTGAGCTGACTCAAGAAGAAAAAGCCTCAACAAACCTAGAAGTACAGAGATTGAATCAAGGATCAAAAGCCCCCCACCAAAGAAAAGTCCAGGACCAGACAGCTTCCCTGGTGAATTCCACCAAACATTTAAAGAAGAATTAACACCAATCCTCCTCAAACTCTTAAAGAATCCAAGAGGAGGGAACATGCCCTCATTCGTTCTATGAGGCCAGCATTATTCTGATACCAAGGCCTGACATCACAAGACATCACAAGAAAAAAAATTAGACCAATTTCTCTTATGAATATAGATGCAAAAATCCCTAACAAAATACTAGGAAACCAAATACAACAGCATATTGAAAAGATTATACACCATGACCAAGTGAGATTTATCCCAGGAATGCAAGGATAGTTCAATATATGAAAATCAATGTAATACACCACATAACTAGAATGAAGGAAAAGTTGATCATCTCAATTGCTGCAGAAAAGGCATTTGACAAATCTAGCACCCTTTCTTGATAAAAACATCCAGAAAAGTAGGAATAGAGGGAAGTTTCTCAACATGAAAAAAGCCATTAATGAAAAACCCACAGCTAACATCATGCTTAATGGTGAAAGACTTAAATCTTTCTCCCTAAGATCAGGAAAAAGACATGGATGCCTGCTGCCACCACTGCTATTCAATAGTGTACTAGAAGTTCTTGCCAGAGCAATTAGGCAAGAAAAAGAAATAAAAGGTATCCGATGGAAGGAAAGATGTTAAACTCTTTCTGTTTGTAGATGACAAGATTTTATATATAGAAAATCCAAAGGAATCCACAAGAAATTAACTCTAATCATTATTAGAGTTAATAAGTTCAGCAAAGTGGCAGGGTACAAGATCAACATGCAAAATTCAAGTTGGTTCCCTTTACGCTAGCAATGAACAATCCAAAGAGTACATGAAGAAAACAACTGAATCCCTGATCTGCCCCCCTGCCCCAAACCTGCTCCATCCCCGGCCGCCCCATCTCATCATTGCTCAGGCCCCAAACCCTTGAGTGTCCCCTTGCTGAAACCACATCCAGTCTGTCAGGAAATGCTATTGGCATTTCCTTCCAGAATCCAACCTTCTCACTACCTCCATGGCCATCCCCAGCCTAAGCCACCATCATCTCTTGCCTGTGTGAGCACAGTTGTCTCCTGTTCCCCCCTTGTCTGTCCCTGTTCCCCTTTCCAACACAGCAGAGGGCCCTGTGACAATGATTCAGGTCATGACCCTTGCACTGACACCCCCCCCC